>JAUMHB010059956.1:0-35041 GCA_032359685.1 Pittosporum tobira
TCAAATTCAAACCCATCATATCCCAAAATCAAAAAATAATAAAATAATAATAATAATAATAATAATAATAATAATAAACAAATGAATTTATCTAGATTGAAAGCCAGTAGTAATATACTATTACTCTGAGGTTTGATGTAATAAATGATAGTGTGTTAGTAATAGATAATATGATAATAAAAATAATTGGTAAAAAATATTAAGGCAAAATAAAAAAGGACAAAATAGTGCGTTAGGTTGCACTTTAACTCCCTTATCTATTTTGTAGTAGTAATAGATAATAGATTTGGATTCTTCATTACTTTTCTATTACGTAGGTAATAAAAATTGAATGAAATTTATATTGAAAAATAGTGGGTGTTGGAATGAAATGTTTTGTTAGCAACTAAATTTTGGTTAAAAATGAAGAGGATGGGAAATAGGAAGTGAATGTTTATTTCTTTTGAAGAATGTGAATTTTATTAATTTCATTCTCAACTTCATTTTCAATTTAAATTTTAGTATTAGTTAAACATTTCATTCTGACACCCACTCTTTTCTAATATAAATTTCATTCAATTCATGTTACCTACATAACATGAAATCAAACACTACATTATTGCTTATTCTCATATTCCTTTTCCTCATGGCTCACACCACTTTAGCATGTTCTAGCCTTTCGAAAGTGCATAGTGTTGAAAGCTGACAAGAACAGTAGTTATATATTCCCTCCGTCCACAAAAGGATGACTAAAATGGATAAAGTACGCAAATTAAAGAAATTAACTTTTTAAGAGAGAGTATATTTTTTTGACAAAATTATCCTTACAAATGTATTTTATAATGATAAAGAGAGAAAAAGAGAGTTTTGATGTGACATAAAGTGAGGGTAAGAAAGTAATTACAAACTAAATGTGGTATATTAAGTCATTCTTTTTTGGACAAAGAAAATGATATCTGGGCTCATTATTTTGTGGACAGAGAGAGTATATTTTTTGAATTTCCTGAGCCAAACCTGAAGATCCCAGTGAATCTCTAATGACAACTCATCGCCTTACATAATGTTCAATCAATATCACATGTTGCAGCAGACTCCAGAAGGATTCTTCCTCATTTTTCTATTATATCCTGATAAGGGAATATATACCTAAACATTTTTGGATAAACGTTCCTTCTGAATCCATTGAAAGGGTATAGTACTGTGAAACAAGATGTGTTTAGTAATATAGATTCTCTTACCAGGATTTGAGAATATATAATTACTCTCTATGATGAGTTCCTTTCGAATTTAAAGAGCTAATCTGTGAAATGCTAATGTTTAAAATTTATGTGATTCATTATGTATGTTAGAACAAAAATGTATGTTAAAGGAGTAAATTTTTTAGATGATTTAAACATTCACGATTTTGTTAACTAAAAATTAGATGAATTCATCATTTTAATTTCAATTTTGAAATTTACAAGTTGACATTCAAAAGTCAAAATTTAGCTCTTCTTTAAAATAGAGCAGTTCTTACATGTTCCCCTTCTTTCATTTTCTGAATTCACGAACTTACTTCCATCCTGTGTTGCTTATGTATATATTTAGTTTCTGGTTCAAAAATAGGCATTAATTTCCTGCCACTTGCAGAGGCTCATGGTTCTGGGCTATCAAAAGCGACTACGTAAAATACATTTATATAATTCATTTGGGAGTCTAAAGTAGGTGTGGAGGAACGGATCAAAATCAAGGATAAGTAAAAACTCATAGAAGGGAAAAGTAGTACGGAAGTGAAATTCGTTTTTCATTATATATGCATGTACACCATAGACAAGCTTGTCTTTCTCCTTAGCTAACTATCAAATGGGATGTGATTGAGCATATGTCACTATAGTTCAACCTATGAAAGAATAAGCGATATTTTAAATCACAATATCGATAAATACATAGAACAGAAAAAATCATGAATCTTAGGATGTTACAAAAAGCTATGTGAAAACACAGACCAACATAAAATAAATAGACAAAAACACATAAATCAAAATTGGAAAAGACGATGGATGAGAGGCAGGAGAAATTTCCTAGAATTGAAATCCCCATAATACAAGATGTGTATAGAATATTCAAGCTCCATCATAAATACAGTCAACCTCACAATATCAAAAAATAAAAGCAAGAATATAATAATAATAAAAATCTTAAACCTCATATATATACACACACACACACACACATATACTGTGGGGTCAAGGTTTGCTCCACAATTAAATCTCATTCTTTTAATGGCAAATTTAGGTCACAAGAATTCTAGACAATCTCAACAAAGGAATATTTAAAGGGGGCATCCATATATGGAGATATGAATAATTGCTACTAGAAAGGTAACTATAATCTGACCCTCTCCTATACTACAAATACAGCCTCTATAAGTTTTATTTGGCATCAAGACTGTACTTAAAAACAGAAGGCAGTATTGTGGAGACGGCAGTATTACGCAAGTATGACGACACGCGAACAAAATGGGCTGCAGGAAAGAGAGCTCGAAAGTCTGTACAAAAAAATGTACACTTTATTAATTTTCTGCAACTTTTGTCATCCATGTACACTATCAATAACAAATTTTGTCACAACCATAATCACATGTATGTACACTATCAATAACAAATTTTGTCAGAACCATAATCACATGTACTGTTCTTATTGTCTATCAAGTTATGTTCCATGGTTGGAACTCATGGATTGTTAATTAATCCGTAGAAATAAATTTGGCTCCCCTCAATTACACATTTCTTCAATTCCACCTTATACATCAAATTTTTATCTTAACATCTTCATTTGTGATTATACAACAAGTGATAATAGATAGTTCAGCATATCAAGATCAATTTTGCAGAGAATTGAAATTATAAAAAGTAATTTTTACCATTAAATATTGCTACAAAAAAATTACCATTAAAACCTTCATGAAAAATACACATGTTCATCAAATGGTGAAATTACTTTTGATGACTTTCATAATTGAAACAATGATATAATTCGATATCATATATTAGGTGATAGGCGTTCACTTCAATCTTACCAGACTAGTGTATAAATATTCCATGTATTAGGTAGAATTGGAGGAAAGATCAATGTATTTGACAACGATATCACAAGTTAGGTTAGACGATGGATATATGTGCGTAGAATGTGTAAGATGGTCTAATCTCGAGCACTGTTATTTTAGACAACATAGCCTAAGTAGTTTGTTATGGTTACTTCCACTACTGTGCATAAATATTATTGTTCCTTTCTTGTTCTATTCTGTATCTGGCGATGGCTCTATATGCAAGGGAACTGTCATTCGTTGGGGACTATAAGTGGATTAAGGAAATCGATGAAACTGAGTAAGTAGGAGAAAACCTCAATGGACATTAAGGTCATTACTTATGGTAGAATTTAATGGACTAAGATATACAGTTTTAGGAATTTAAAGGCCTTAAAGTCAATACTTTCTGACTCTTTACATTCAATGAGCAGCGATGATCTTCTTGATGCTGCTGAATTAATTAAATCACGCTCTAAGACAAAAGTTAAGGGAGCATATGAGACAGAAAAACTCGTATTAATGGGAATAAGGTATGAGATTCAGCTTATGGTGAAGGTCACGAATTAGGTTAATGAAGAATTTCGAGTGAAGCTTGTTAAATATAATTAATATTATATTTATAGTATTATTATGATAATAGATTTCTTATGGTAATAGGTTTCTTAGATTCCGAATTGGATTCGAATTTGGTTACTTATTCAAGCCTATATAAGGTCTCTCATGTAATTGTTACATCAACATTCATTATTAATAAAATTAATTTCATTATTCCCTCTATAATTATCATGGTATCAGAGCTTTAGGTTTTTGATCCTAAAATTATTTTGCTTCCGCTGCCGCCGCCGGCTTTCATAGCCGTTGGTGGAAATCCTAATTTTATTAAACCCTAGCAGCTTATTTTTTTTTTTTTTTTTGAAAGTAATATATTTATTGAATTGAATAATTGATTACAAAAGAGGGGTATATATAGTACACAAAACCTAAACCATAAAGGACTTTTAACTCTAAATAGGAAACCACAAAAAACTCTAACTCTAAATAGAAAACCATAAAGGACTCTTAACTCTATTATTATGTCAACATCCCCCCTCAAGTTGAAAGGCTGGAATAAGTTGCAGACTCCCAACTTGAACTTTTTCACCCAAATGGAACCATGGAAGCAAGGACTGAAGATTTGAACAAATGGCCATCGAACACAACTAATAATACCTAATAACTTCAGGTTTTTGGTTAAACCTGTAATAGGCCCCAGCCGGAAGTGTGGTAATACTGCTTGAAATTTAATTTGGAGACTATTATGGCTTAATGAGAACATCAAGTCTTTAAAGAGTAGTATGTAACACCCAATATTAGAGTCCTACATCGATTGAGAATATAAGTAGTAATCGTTTTATATAATCCTTAGCTCACAATCAAGAATAACTAATAATTTAAGGTTTTAGGTTAAGTATGTAGTAGGCCAATAATTTTGATTGATACTCTTAGATCAATGTATTTGGGTATATGGGCCGTTACACAAATGGTTCACCGTTATGTGCACTTTTGGATGAGCTACAAATTACAAATGATTTACCCAATGGGATGCTTTCGATGTAAATTATCTTGCTAAAGGATTGAATAAAAATGTTACTGACCTGCATCAGATATGATGCATGGTAGAGTGAGGCCATAGCAATATCCCATTTATCCCCAAATTCATATAGAGGAGCCCGTGGAGCTTCACTCTGTATCTCGTCAGGTACAAGTTAATTTACTGACACCTAATTTACTAACACCAGTAGTTTCTCCAATGGAATTCACTCTAAAGCCAAGCTTCTTGTAATGCTATCAACGGCTGCCTGGTCAAAGCAAAAATGTGTAACATCTAATTCAAATAAAAATTAATTACACCATTTATTCCGTAAATAGAGACTCATTTGTCAAAAAAAAAAATTATTCCGAAAAAAATTTCTTTCTACAAATTATACAAATGAGACTCTGTTTTTTTGGTACAGATGGGCTAACTTTTTTTTTCTTTTAATAAATGTAACACAGAATTAGCAAAACCTTGGCAGCAGAAACATGGATTTGATACCAACGTGCTGAATAGTGCAAAGTTGCACTTATGTTTATAATTAGTCCACCATTAATATTGGTCGAGTTCTTCCCGGGTCCCCCATCTTAAGGTACTTAAGTGCCTCATGACACATATAAATATAATGTTTGGAATTGATTATAATTTATTTTCAAAAATATATTATCTTAAAAATATTTATTTTTGTTAATTTTGAAAAACATTATATGTTGAGTATGACTGTATTTTCAACTTATTTGAGAGAGTTGGTCAATATTTATTTTTTTCTACTTATAACTTATTTTAATTAATAAATAAGTTTTAAGCTCTTTAATTAAATAAATTTTAAGTTGTTCTGAAATAAATTGTGGTAAAGTAAAGTGTCGGACTACTGCATTGAGAAATTAAATATAAGAAACCCTTTGTAAAACTTACTACTGAGAAATAACAATTAGTACACAAAATAATATTTCCCTACTTTTCATAATAAGAATTTTATTTACAATTTTTATTTCACAAAAAAAGTTGATTTTAGTATGAAATATTCACAATTTCATTCAATATCAATAAAACACTTAATAAGTAATATAACACTTATTACATAACATGCTAATTTTCTTATTCCTTTTCCTCGTGGCTCACGCCACTTCGGCATCTTGTTGGCTTTCGGAACTTTGAAGGGCATAGTGTTGAAAGATGACAATAACGGTGATTATAGAGATATTATGAATTTCATGTCCCAAACCTGAAGATCTCCAGAAGGAATCTTCCTCATTTTTCTTTTATATTCTGATAAGGCCAAAGGATGTGTACAGAATACTCAAGCTTAATCCTAGATAGACAGGTCAAGGTTTCAGCTCTCCATTACAATGATAAGAGCATGAAAAAGTCGTAAGGCAAAAACAAACCGATGTTTAACTCTGACAATATATATTCCTAGTAAAGAGTAAACCAAATGTGATAAATTCGTAAATGTAAATCCAACTGAGGCAGAAGTACGTAGTGGGACTTTCTATACTAGGACTAGTGATCTTATCTAACAAGAAGATGGATGATGGTGAATCTTATCTAAGTCCCACTTGTTAAAAGATGAAGAATATTTAAAGAGAGCATCCATTCATGGAGATATGAATAATAGCCACTATAAGATAACTATAACCTAATCCTCTCCTATGCTATGCTATAAATACAGCCCCTTTGAGTTTCATTTGGCATTAAGATTTTACTGAAAAACAGAAGAAAGAACTACAGATTTTGAGTGAAAGAGATGGCACAAGAGCATGACTACATCAGACCAATATGGCGTATAAGCAAGACAGCTCGGAACACCAACCAAGAACCTGTACGTTTTATTAAATTTCTGCAACTTCTGTCACTCGCATATACTATCAATATCAAACTTTGTCGCAACCATATTCACCAGTAGTATTCTTGTTATGTATCAAGTTATGTTCTATGGTTACAACTCATGGATTGTTAAATGATCCATGTATATGTATTTATGTTTGGCTCATCTGTATTACACATTCCCTACCGGTTGTCAGAGGCGGAGTCGGATTCCGTAAATTGGGGGGTCTATAAATATTTTTTTATTTTTTGTGTAATAATTTTAATTTTGAGGGATCTATATCAAAATTTTCTAAACAAAAAATAATTTTTTTGTGAAATTTGAAGGGTCTTTTGACCCCACAGGGTTATATGTGGCTCTGCCACTGCCAATTCCACCATGTACATCAAATTTTTATCTTAGCTTCTTTGTTTGTAATTGTCCAAGTATGATAATAGATAGTTCATGCTATCAAGATCAATTCTATAAAGAATTAATATTATTAAAAGTAATTTTTACAGTTAAATATTGATAAGAATTTTTGATCATTATAACTTTTATGAAAAATATACATGTTTATCAAATGGTGAATTACCTTTTGGTTACTTTCATGTTTGAAAAAATAATATAACTCCATATCATATATTAGGTGATAGGCGTTGATTTCAATCTTACTAGTCAAGAGTATAAATATTATGTGTAGTGGTTCAAATTAAAGGAAAGATCAAATATTTGGAGCAATGATACAATTTGATATCATAAATAGTGCATAGAATGTGTAAATTAGTCTAATCTGGAACATCAATATTTCAGACAAACATACACACCCGAACTAGTTTGTTGTTGCGACTTTGCATTACTATGCATAATTAAATATTAGTATTGTCCCTTGTTATTTTTTTCAGTATTCGTCGATGATTCGGTACGCAAAGGAACTGGCATTCGATGGGTCCCGGGTGTCGATTGAGGAGATTGATGAAACTGAGTAAGTTGGTAGGGAAAAAAGACATAAATTAAGGATTATGGTAGAATTTAATTAATTAATTAATTAAGGTAGTTTTAGGAATGTAAGGGCCTCAAAGTCAATATTTTCTGACTATTTTACATTCATTCATTGTGCAGCGGGTCAAAGCTTGACGCTATTAAATTTACTAATCCACACGGGCTAGAAGTTGATGGAGCATATGACACGAACAAACTCAAAAAGGATATAACATATGAGGTTCATTTTGTGGTGAAGGTGACGGATGATGTTAGTGAGAATTTTCAAGTGAAGCTTCAACTTATTTGCCCAGATGGAAAGAAGATAAAGAGCAACAAAAATTTGAGCCAAATGGAAAAGAACGAATGGGTAGGACTTTACCTGGGGGAATTTACTAATAAGAATCCCAATAAGGTCAAATTTAATTTTAAGACTGTTGATGCAACGACTGAGAAGAAAGGTCTAATCATTGTTGGTGCTATCATCGTGGACGTGGGAGCCGTGCCCAAGCCCGTGGCTATGGCAAAATAGGCTACTCAGTAAACTCATTGCTGTTATATATATATATATATATTGCAATGGAATGATTAAATCACCTACGTGATAATAATAATAATAATAATAATAATAATAATAATATCTACTACTACTGTTATGGCAATGTAATAAGTGATGGTAGGTGATTTAAACTAATACTACGTAATAAGTATCGCATGTTTGCAATATGTTATAAATCTATTTATATAATATTTCTGTTATCTCCTTCTCCCAAAAAAGAAGAAGAAGATTGTTTTTGAAGTTTAAGAGTAAATTTGCAAATTAAAATTTAAAATTATACAATTGTAATGTAACAAGTAAATCACCTACTTGACGGGAATTTAAACTAATATTATCTAATAAATAATTAAAGTAAATAAAATACTAAATTTTTGTAATGTTATGCTTTTTATGAGTTGAGAAAGCTCCTCTTGTTGGCTCAAACAGACTATTCTCAACTTATCAAAAGCTTATGGAAAATAGTTTCTTGATCCCTTTGTCCATTTTCTTTCAGAAGTTGTAACTATGATATTATATCATAATGCTGGTTTGGTTTCTTTAGGCAAGTGATATCATAGTCTATGGGTATTATATTCCACCCTTGTACAATGTGGTAATGATTTTGATTTTCCTTCGAATGACTATCGTTGTTTCTAAGAAAATGTTCGGTTGGTGTTATAAAAAAATATTTTTAAATTTAAAAAATTGGGTATAAATTCTTAATATAATACAATGTTAATTTTAAGTTTTGTTGAATCTTTTTTCCTTTTTACTAAGATTGCTACTTTGCTCATCTACATTTGTTAAGTGTCAATTGATGTAATTGTGACACACAAACTTAAATGTGAAAGTAGTTTATGACATTTTTAATTTTTCATGCTTATTTTTCTTCCTAATATATCAATAAAAAATTATTTAAAAAAAAAAAAAACTCATTGTCCGTCCAACTTATCTTGAACTAAGTCTGGACTTACATTTATGGACAAAAAAACCGGGCCTTTAAGCTTGGCCCATTTTTGGCCTAACCCATTTTGACCTAACTCGTTTGTTTCGCAAGTCTTTAAGCGTACCGGTATGAAATAAAATTTTAAAAAATGACAAATAATCATATATATTAAAATTATAAGATATTGGTGTGAACCAAAATAATTGCTTGTAGTTTAAAAAATGCAATTTGTTTCAACTGTGGAATTTTTGGCTTTTCAATATTCAATTCTTAGGTTTAAAAATTTGTGAGTTTCCTTATCTACTAGTTAATTAAGTATCCCCCACTGCGTGCATAGTACTCTGCATAATTTTGGTATAATTTTAATGATATGTTTAAATAAAATAAAATATTGTTTTGGAAATAAGTATTAATTTTATTCACGTTAGTTAATATTTCCCTATCTAATAGTTATTTCTTTCATTCTAGAGTTGCAAATGCATTTATATTTTTAACGGATTTGACCTAACACATTTGAACTAACAGATGTTAGGTTAAACGGCTAAATCTTGGTCAAAACTTTAATTTTAATAGTTAAATCGACAAAAATAAACATATAATTGACCAAATCAAAAAAAAAATTATGGGTTTTTAATGCAATATACTCTATAGATAAATGATATACTCTTACTAAAACAACCTTTCGAGTATATTTTTTATTTAAAAGAAAATATTTCTCAAAGTATATATTTGTGAATGAGTTGATATTGATTGTAATTAGTATGAGACCGTACGATTATCAAACTTTCGACAAAACTGATACTCTCCATTTCAAAAAGAATAAAATTAGATATTTTTTTCGTTATTCTAAAAAGAATGACTTAAACAAAAATTAAAAAAATATATATGTAGTAATATTTTAAGAAGAATAATTTTATAAAAATATTCAAATTTTTTATAATTAAAATTTTTCTCTCTACTCAAAAATATCTTTCTTAAATTGCGTACTTAATTATATATATATATTTTTTGTAGGAGAGAGTATGTGTTAGCTTAAAACTGAATGTATTCGAATTTCTTACCTTTTGAGTTAAGAAATGCATTTAACCCTCATAACTCACAAGATATAATATAATACTAATGTAAAATAAGAAGTTGAGTATAATCACTTTCTAGTCATGAAAGTCTTTACACTCAATTTTATCTTCTTTTTTTTTTGAGATTTTTTTACTTATGACTAATTAATTTAAGTTGAAATTTGATTATGATATTAAAATTAGAATATTTCCTGCTTTCATGTCGTCTAAAATAAAATAATACAATGGTTCACCACATACTGAAGCACTAATGGAACATATTTATTTCGGATAAGTTAACAACCAAATAACCTCATTATATGTTAAGAGTGTATTTATCTAGTTAATTATTTATTAAAATAATAAAAATAAATAAATAAATAATCAATCAATCATGTTTTCAAAGTATGTTATTCAAATAACTCTCAGTCAAATTAGCATGAGTAGAAGATGGATTGATTAGGAGTTGCGGTTTTTGTTTTTTATTAACTTATTTTAATGACGGTAGTTTGTTTATATAATAAGATTGAGAAGATAAAATTGTCTGAGAAATTACAGTTTCTGAGATGACAATCACTTGAAAACAATATTTCTGTTTGATTTTTCGTGTGTGTGTGTGAGAGAGAGAGAGAGAGAGATTTAAATTTATAAATCTTTATCTTATCTTTGTATTTCTATAAGTTTATTAAGTAAAATAGTATACTATACTTTTTTGAAATATAAAATAATAAAGCATATTAACCTTAACAAATATTTAAAGATTTTATTCTACGTTAACGATTATCATCTGCAAACTTTTACTAAAACATATTAATCTTAACTAGTATTTAAAAATTATTTTAGAAAAAAAAAAAAAGAGAGAGAGAGAGAGAAAAGGGAGTTTCTTAACAAAATTATCTCATGAGTTAGAACTTTAAAGTTTGCAGATGATGAGCAACGAAATGCATAATACTCATTAAATAAATTAAAATTCAAATAATTAGTTATTCTAAACACAAACCATTGTTAAGTTATTCTAAAGCTATCATGCTTTTTAAAATAGAATCAATGCATAGAAAAATAATAAAGAATAAAGAATCAGAATATGTTTGATGCGAGTTGGATGGCTAGTCTCAATCAAAAAGGTGAGTTCTCTTTAACATAATTACTGCTAATTACTCCGTGTAATCTTCTAATTAGAACAATTTATTTTTATTGATTTTTTAAAATTAAATTATATTTAAAGTGCTTGTTTTAACTAATTTTAAAAAAATTATAGATTGAAAATAACAATATTTTTAACTTATTTAAAAAAATTGATTAATAAGTAATTTTTTAAAGAATTTATAACTTAATTTAATTAATAAATAAAATTTGAATTATTTTAAAATAAAATATATTTAATAATCTGCTATATATTAATTACAGATTATTATTATTGGTTGATCAGGTTTCTAATGGGTGTGGCATACTGTGGCCGTTGACTTTCATGAATGATGATTTATGTGGAGGAGACGATTAACATTTTGCGGAGTAAAGATAAATATATAATTTTTATTAATTACACTATAAAAAAGTTTTAGATATTTTTTGAAAACTTTATATTCTGACAATACGGAGTAGTTTAATGCATTATTCGGAATAGAATAATGTAGTCGCCGCGCAGCCGCTGAGATCCGCCCGCGGAACAAACGTGTCGAGTGGAATTAATAACAAACAAAAAAGATTACGACCCCGCTTCTTTCTCTCTCCACTCATGCACAAACGATAACTGGTAGTGGGAGTAGTCATCTTCTCTTCTTCTTCTTTCTTACACCTTTCATTTCTTCCTCCATTCATGGACTTCAGTGGTTTTGTGATTATAAAATTAAAATAATTGGGGTTGATTAATTTGTTGTCTTGTCCAAGTTTTTGGCTTTCAGCAATCAAATCTTTTGTTGGTAGGTTGTGAAATTTTTCATCTGGGGTTTCTTTTATTTATGTGGCTGCAAATGATTGAACAACTAGCTGACCCACTTGAGTCAGCAAGTGGTAATATTAACTGCTTGATTGAGCCCCCCTCTTTTGTTTATGTTCTTTAGCTGTTGAATTTAATTTCTGGGTCTGGAATTTCTTTATTTTTGTGTTTTCTACTTGTTCCTACTTTATCTGAGTTGGGTTGTGTTTTGATTTCAATTTTCTTTGGGTGACACGGATTGCATTGTTGGGGTTTTGATAATTCTTTCTTTTCAGTTGTGACTTGTCCCTGAGAGATTAGCTGAATCAGCTTTGAATGGCAAGTGATACAGAAATGGACGAAATTGGTGAGACTAAAGCCAAAGGTAGCATGTGGGAATTGGACCAGAAGCTTGACCAGCCCATGGATGAGGAGGCTGGAAGATTTAAAGATATGTACAGAGAAAAAGTAAGTCTTTGACAGATACGTACAATTTTCTTTTGTACTTCCAACCTGTGAAAAATGATTTTCCTTTTTCTTTTTTCCTTTCATATCCGGTTTGAAATTTGAAATTTGAAATTCTTACTTTCAGGATTTATATTTTATTGAAAAATCGGGATTATGAAGGTTGTATCTCTAATAATTAAGCAAATCAATTGTTTTTGCTGCTTGAAGTGATTATATGTTACAAGAAGTGCTTAGCTTGTCTTAATATGCCAACATGATTTGCAAAACTTGAAAGTCATGTTGAAGTGTCATGATCCACGGTGTTGAGAACTTTCCACGTCATCTGTTTTGAACTAAACTACCCCATTTGGATGATGTGTCACGATCCTAGCTATCTGTCGTTAGATCAAATTTTCTCTCTTAAGAGTAATTAGCTTACTATTATAAGCCCATGAAATTTGGTATCTTAATATCATTAATTGGTGGTTCAATTTTTCGTTTTGTGCAGAAATTCTCCGCTATATTGCTTTTGCGACTTGCCTTCCAGAGTCTTGGAGTGGTCTATGGAGACTTGGGAACTTCTCCATTGTACGTATTTTACAATACTTTTCCTAATGGAATTGATGATACAGAGGATGTTATTGGTGCACTGTCATTAATAATATACTCCCTCACACTTATCCCGCTTCTCAAGTATGTATTCATAGTGTGTCGCGCGAATGACAATGGTCAAGGTAAGTCAATTTCATCTTATGACTTTGTTACCTTGAATTGAGTATATCTGTCTTACCTCCGCTTCTTTTACTGGTATATTAAATATTGGATATGTCCTTTAAAGCTCATAAGGACAGATTTAAGCTTAGATATTTTCCATAAATGACAAGTAAAATAGTTAATAAACCCTTGCAGCGGACGAACTCGCTAACAAACTTATTGATGAATGAAAATTGAAGAACCTGAGCATGTGTCTGTAATTTTTTATATTTTTGTGTTTGCTTTCATTCACACAAAAACAATTTTCACTGCACTGACCTTGGATTTTAAGCACACCAAGCTTGCATACATTGAATCCATCTTGAGGATATAGGTCATTTTTGACTTTCATGATTTTGTTCCATCTATTATTTATGTCCTCAAACCATGTATTCTTGAAAATTGTCACTCAAGGTTCCTTTTATTGAATACCAAATAGCTTCAAAGTAATGAAACTGGAAATTGATAAATATTGATTGGTGTTTTGTATTTTAGTACTTTTGGTGTATAAAATTCTGTCAAAATACTTTGGGTTATTAAAACCTGTAATTTGATATGGACTGAGAAGCGATTAATCGTTACTTATAAAAGTTCTGCTTCCACATCAATCTTGATAAACCTTTAACCTGATATGGGAAGTGATAATTTTTTTGTTAATATTTTCACAAATTGCGATATGTACCACCTGAATCTTCCACGTATTTAGAATCAAGAGACTAGATGAGATTGTTCGTTGATATAAAAGCACTACTTGACCTATCTTCTCCATTGTGCAGGTGGAACGTTTGCTCTTTACTCACTGCTATGTCGACATGCAAAAATCAACACAATTCCGAACCAACACCGGACTGATGAGCAGTTGACAACTTATAGTCGTAGCACTTTTCATGAGAGTTCATTTGCTGCAAAAACCAAGAGATGGTTGGAGGCTTACGCATTCAGAAAAAATATACTTCTTATGGTTGTCCTTGTTGGCACTTGCATGGTGATTGGTGACGGGATTCTTACTCCAGCTATATCAGGTATGTCTTGGTTTGTTATTCGTCATGTGATACTCTTTCTATTCACAAAATGAGTCCCTTTTCGAATTTCATTAGTCAATTCCTAAAATCTTAAATTTAAAATTTATGCGATTCTTATAGGATTGGAAACAATAAAGGTTTTGATTAGTAAAAATTTTTAGATGGTTTACAATATTCAAGAGTGTATTGACAATTAAAGTTAAATGAATTCATGTTAATCTCGAAATTTAGGATTTTAAGGCTAACTTTCAGTGTCAAAATTGAGCTCTCTATCTTCCAGCTATACTATAAGATGCTTAGAAGAGTATTGTTTTTTTTCCAGTTCTTTCAGCTTCTGGAGGAATCAAGGTGCAAAACCCCAAGATGAGTAATGGTAATAATGTTAAAAGTGTATATGCGTGTGTTTGTGTGTTCCTATTCCTTATTGACTTTCTTAATGTGTATGTATACTTTTTATTTATAGCGAGCTAGTCTTTGTGTTTTATTTTGGTGCTAATTTCAGAGCTATCTGTGCAAAATTAAGTTTCTGGTATTTGTTGCAGATGTAGTTGTAATTGTGGCCGTTGTCATTCTAGTTGGTTTGTTCAGCATGCAACATTACGGGACAGATAGAGTTGGATGGCTCTTTGCGCCAATTGTATTGCTTTGGTTTCTTTTTATTGGAGGTATCGGCATGTTCAACATTTGGAAACACGACAGCAACATCATGAGAGCTTTCTCACCTGTCTACATTTATCGGTATTTTAAAAGGGGTGGAAAAGATTCTTGGACCTCTCTTGGTGGGATCATGCTCAGTATCACAGGTTTTGTTTTGCATATCATTTTCTCATCTAGTGGTCTAGCTCTTTTTAACTTAATGATTCATGTAAAATACGGGATTCCCCAATCTAAAGATAAACAATATCTACACTCGTTTCCATACCCATTTGAAGATATTAAGAGTATATTTTCCTTTGCTTATAAAAAAAAGATGATATATATCCCTTCCGTATTTACCGCTAAAGATAATGGTGGTTAGTTTAGCACAGGTTACTACAATCAATAAAAATGGGAGTCTTATTGTGAAACAAAAGAAAAAAGAGACTTTTTTGTGGAAGGGAGAGAATATTTTGTAAAGAAGGTTAATGCTGACATTCTAGTGGTTGCTATTGCAGGGACAGAGGCGCTTTTTGCTGACCTTGCACACTTTCCACTTTCAGCTATACAGCTTGCTTTCACAGTGGTTGTGTTTCCTTGCCTTTTGCTGGCCTATTCTGGACAAGCAGCTTACCTCATGAAAAACAAGGAACATGTGATTGACGCGTTCTATCGTTCTATTCCAGGTTCATTCTGATGTTCCATTTATTTTAATTTTTCATACCAGAATCATTAAAATAAGATGAATATTTGTGAGATTCTTACCCCCATAAAAGTAAAAAAAATTGTGATTTGAATAATTAATATTAAACTGAGCATGGCAATTTGAATTTATTGGGTTCAAATCTCGTTACCAAAAGAAAAAATGTAATGCATAAATTCCTTTATCGATTAAAAGATATTGCAGCTACATCTTCATTGACCTAAATAGTGAAAACCAGTGAACTTGTGAACTTTAATGATAATACACTTTTGATACTAAACAGACCCAAAATGGTAATTCAAAATTTATGATTGTGTAATGTAATGTATTTCTTAATTATGCAGACCGTATGTATTGGCCAATGTTTATAGTTGCTACTTTAGCTGCTATTGTTGCAAGCCAGGCAACGATATCAGCTACTTTCTCAATAATCAAGCAGGCCCTTGCACTTGGATGTTTCCCTAGAGTCAAAGTTGTACATACATCAAAGAATTTTCTTGGACAGATATATATTCCAGATATTAATTGGATCCTTATGCTTCTTTGCATTGCTGTGACTGCTGGATTCCGAAATCAAAGCCAAATCGGAAATGCCTACGGTAAGTGTTTTTTAATATCAAGTTTAATCAGCTAATTCAGCTCATCTTTTTTCATTTATAAAGTCCATTTTCTGGTGAAAACATGTTAATAGTGATTTTTCGATAATAATGAAGTGATCAAAATTCCTTCGAATTTTTAATGGTAAATATGGAATGAAGACATCCTTAATAGTCACAAGTTTTCAAGTGGGAATTTTTTTGTGGAATAGAGGGATATATGTTGATTAACTACGTGTAATATTTCTACAGGGACCGCAGTTGTTGTAGTTATGCTGGCAACCACATTTCTTATGACTTTAATCATGTTACTAGTATGGCGCTGCCACTGGGTTCTTGTCCTCATATTTACTCTTTTATCCGTGCTGGTCGAGTGTACCTACTTCTTTGCTGTACTGTTCAAGGTCGATCAGGGCGGTTGGGTCCCACTCGCCATCGCAGCCGGCTTCTTTCTAATCATGTACATTTGGCATTATGGTACAGTAAAACGCTACGAATTTGAAATGCACAGCAAGGTCTCGGTGGGCTGGATTCTTGGCCTGGGCCCCAGTTTAGGGCTGGTCCGGGTCCCCGGTATTGGACTCGTATACACCGAGCTAGCAAGTGGGGTCCCTCGCATTTTTTCACATTTCATCACAAACTTACCGGCCATCCATTCTTTAGTCATTTTTGTCTGTGTGAAGTACCTCCCGGTTTACACGGTTCCTGAGGATGAGAGATTCCTAGTAAAACGGATCGGACAGAAGAATTTTCACATGTTTCGATGTGTTGCAAGATATGGCTACAAGGATCTTCACAAAAAGGACGACGAATTTGAGAAAAAACTATTGGATAATCTTCTTATGTTTGTTAGGTTAGAATCTATGATGGAAGGATGTTCGGATTCTGATACGTACTCCTTTTATGGACAGCAAACTCAACATTCAAAAGACTTCATATCGGAATATAATGCCAATGCCAATGCCAGCATAACTACCTCCAGTGTGGACTTAACAATTTCGTCAGTGGACTCAATTGTTCCGGTTAAATCTTCGGTCCAGGCTAATCTCACAGGCCTGTCATCTGGGCAAGTGAGCAGTCAGAATGAGATTGATGAAATGGAGTTTCTTATGGGCTGTAGAGATGCTGGGGTGGTGCATATACTTGGGAATACGGTGGTTAGGGCTAGGAGGGATGCCGGTATTCACAAAAAGATAGCTATTGATTATATATACGCGTTTTTAAGAAAGATATGTAGGGAGAATAGTGTGATTTTTAATGTTCCTCATGAGAGTCTGCTGAATGTTGGGCAGATTTTCCATGTTTGATGAACTCTTTGATACATAGTATGATCAATAAGAAAATTTTGGTATATAGGATCCAAATTCTCTTCATATTATTGTAATACTACTATCTTTCTACCTAGTCGAGTATTCCTAATTTCTCCCTGCAAAATCATTTTATCCAAACGGTACATTCCAATAAACTTCATTTATAGTAATTTTACCATTTATTCACACACATACAAGAAAATATTCGATGTAATCGTCACATCATTTTACTGATATGGTATAACATTCCAATAAAATTATGCTATTTAATTAAAAGTGTTCTTATCATCAAATGATTCATTTAGCTTTAATTAACCCCGATTAAGGAAAACACAGTTAAATCAAATCTCTTAAAATCACTCTAATTGTCGAAAATCTCTCCCTATCCTAAAATCGCTCTGTTTTGATTTCTATGCTCTCTCCTAAATTTTCAATTTGGCGCCTAACTTCTCATATATTCTCTCCCTTTCATCTCTTATTATTACATTTTTTTTTTATAGTTGATCTCATTGATCTATTGATAACTCAAAGTCTATTTATTATAAGAAATAAGGATTTGACTATAATGTAACAAAATAAAAATATAAAAATTAAGTAGCTTTTTACCAAAAATAAATAAATTATTATCTTTACAAATTAAAGTATTAAGGTCAAACTGAAAAATGAACCAAAATTAAATTAATAAGAGATCAAAAAATATAAGTTTTTGATTCTTAAAACAATTTTATTTATAATACATATTTCCAATAATTTTTCTTCTTAATGAAGCCCAAAAAAAAAATTCTTCTCACAATTTTGAAACTTATTTAAATTTAAAATCTCAATTCAATAAATATGTTATTAGGGATTGAAATAATTTAATTTTTTATTTAATAATTTAAAAATTATTATATTATAAATTTTAGTATTCTTAAGATATTAATCATTTCTAAGTTAATTAAATATCAATAACCATAAGTCAATAATTATATTAACTACTTCAAAGTTTGCAAAATGTTGATAAAATACATTAGAAAATTAGCAAATATAATTTAATAATATATTATCTACATTATCATAATAATGCATTATTAAGAACTTATAATCACGATTTAAAAAAAAAAAAGTCATATACTCAAAAGAATGAGAAAATAGTCATCAATTTTATATATAATTATTAGTTAATTAGATAATTTAGAGGTTTATTTTTAATACTTCTAAATTTAATATTTTATATTTTAGACCTTTTATGAATTTATTTTTATAATATGAACTTTATTTTTTTTTATTATTAATAATAGTAGTGGTGCAATATTTTTATTGATATTATACTTTAATTTACAGAGCTTTTTTTTCTTTCTAAAATTAAATAAAAAAAATTAACCTTATTTTTATAGATAATTTTGGTTATAAAAAAATTAATATCAAACACTGTCTTATAATGACATTCGGACTCTCTCATTTTCACATAATAAAGCTATTTGAAAGAGTCCAATTATATTAAACTATTAACATTTAAATATTAAATTTTTCACATAATAAATGAATTTTGAGTTATCAATAGAAAAATGAGATGAGTTGAAAAAAAAATAGAGTAATAAGAGATGAAAGAAAGGGAGAATACATTGATGTGGAAGTTAGGCGCCAAATTGAAAATTTAGGAGAGTGCATAGAAATCAAAATAGAGCGGTTTTGGGAGAGGAAGAGAGATTTTCGACAATTAGAGTGATTAAGAGATTTGATTTAACTGTGTTTTATTTACTGGGGTTGAATGAAATTAATTGAATCATTTGCTATTAAGAATACTTTTAATTAGATGGAATAATTTTATTAAAAAATTACACCATATCAATAAAATGACATGATATAAAAGTTACGTCAAATATTTTCTCCACACATACATATTGGGACAAATCCAAAATTTGCTATGAGGATGCTATATATGTGTCAGTCAAAATTTAACTGATGCTCTATACATATTGTATATTTATGCCTTACATATTGTACTAAATTATTTATCTGCTGACTGCTTTATAGTTCTTACTTACAAAATGGGAAGCCATGTTGCCATTAAATCTCACCGTCCGGAAAATTTTTAACTCCTTTTTCAGGGCTCAAAATTCTTGAGTATACGATTTGCCATAGGACAAAGATGAATTCATTTGGAGAAAGCCGTAAAGTATTTCTCTCTCACTCACTCTCACTCTCGGAAGGCACTGGTAATAGAACTCAGAATTATATAAGATCCGGACCTACGAACGCTTATGGATCATAAAATACTCCGTCCGTCTGTGTTAAATAAATAAAAAAAAATCACTTTTTAAAAGTGAAAAAATCAATAAACAACGCATAAAATTATTTATTTTTTAAATATATATCATATATATTTTTTTGATTTATGTGTTTAAATTTTTATTTTATAATAAAAAAATTATATTTTTAATCTTCTTTTTTAAGACGAAGAACGTATATTTTTTCTGTTAATTTTTTATTATCTTAATTTATGAGAAAAAAATAATTTAATATTACTTTTAAAATGCTCAGAAAAACATAATTATATGTTATATTTTCTAAAATATTAGCGAGAAGCAGACCTGTATCCATACCGCAAATTTATGAACATGTAAGATGCGTATGTATATATATATATATATTTTATAGGTAGATAAATTAATAATGGTATATGTAAAGTGAAGGCAACAGAAGGAGAAAGGCTGCAAGAGAGAAAAACACTCCCTGAAAATCCATCAAATCTGCGACAAGCAACTAATGAATGATGATGATCCATCAAACACACAGTTCCACACATAGTTTACACACACTTCCTCTCTCTTCGTTTTGGGGAAGTGTGAGGAGAGAGAACGAAGTCATGCAGACATGCGCCCTTGGAGTGCCACGTGGAGTGATGGCATTGGTTCGAAACTCTCTCACCCATCACAACAAACACGAGCAATGCTGCCATGTCAGTATGTGTGACCCTCTGACCCGGCGATCCCGTAATTCGTATGCTCTCTTTCTCTCTCTACTTATTTCGTTTGTCCCCTTTTGACGGTCGCTCCCTATATGTTTCTATCACCACTCCCAAATGCCCTAATTCTCTACATCTCTTAAGCCCCTCTATGTGAATCTAACTGTGAATGTTGGGTGTTTTCTGTGTGTTTCTTGTAATTTGAACCTATAGAGATACGGGTATGCACATATCTTTATCTGGGTACTATTGTTTTTGCTGATTTGGTGGTTAATTTTTGGTTTTCATACATTTTGAGCTAATTTTTTCAGTGTTTGATGTTCACTTGATTGTTTATACTGCTTGATTGGAATGCATGTTGGGGAATTAGATTCAAGATGTGATCTTTTTGGGTGTTTGGTAGTAATTAGGTTTGTTTAAGTGGGTTGGGTTTTTTCACGGAAATGGGGTTGTTTTGAGGTTTGGTAGGTGTTGAATGTGATTGACTTCCATTGAATTAAGCCCGTTGTTGCTTTTATGCACCTGATGATTTTTGGGTCTGTGTTCAATTATGTATTGGTAAGTAGATTTGAAATCTTTAATGTTTGATTGCTGTTAATAGTTACACTACTGACTTTGCATGGTTTAAATTCTATCTTGAAATGCTGTAACTGGAATTAGAAGAAAAGGGAATGATGGTAATGATTGACGCTCTTTTATTGCATACATTCATATATTGAGCTAGGGTAGAGTGATTGATCTGACTTTAGTAAGTTTGATTAATTTAGCTCGGCATGCTAAAACATAGAATAAAATTTGTTTAGATTCTTAATGGTTTTATAATGATGTGCGAACTCAGTAACATTATCTAATTGAATGAGTTTGTTTAAGAGCTGTACTACTTGCACGAGCATTGCGTAGAACAGTAAACCTCATCCTGGAGGGTGACCTAATTCTCTAGGTCATCAAGTGAATGGAAAACCTGTTCTTAGTCCCGATTCGGGTAGCCATGGTGCACCCATATAAAACCGCTGGGAAGTGTGTTTCAGGGTCAGATGAGGTAAGAAAAGAGAGTATTGACCTAATTCTCTAGGTCATCAAGTGAATGGAAAACCTGTTCTTGGGTCCGGATTCGGCTAGCCATACGCACCCATGTAAAACCAGTGGGGAAGTGTGATTCAGGGTCAGATGAGGTAAGAGAAGAGAATATAGGGTTGCAAGAGATGAAGAGGCATGATCTAGGGTTACCCAATTCCCCGCTCTGAATTCAGAGAGATGCTGTACATAATTCCACACCGTGAACATAATAATAACTACTCAACTACCATATCTTTTCCCTTTCATAATATTTAAACATAATTTTGTTTCTTGATTATTTTGCAGGAAAATAATGTGGAGGATTTGATGGCTGAAGTTCTTCCTGGCACGATATCCATTAATGAATGACTCGGGTCTAATATGATGGATAACGACCCTGTAACTAGTAAAATGATTAACAGAAACTGGGTCTCGAAGCACAGACGGAGAAAGCTTTCATATGATCCAGATACATCCAAGGGAAATAAAACCAATTCGGGAGCAAATGCATCATCAAAACATGAACTCAAAAATGAAATAACTTCTGATCGTGTCTCCAAGATGAAAGGAGATGACGGGGTGAGCTATCTGCTTGTTTATTCTCCCTCTCCCTCTTATTCTTTTTTACTTTGTTTCCGTTGTTGAACAAGAAACGATAAAAGAAGGATAAATGATGGTGAAAAGGGCCTTTGTTATGCATTTTATTGTTTCCTTTTTTGCACTTAGATATTCAGAGTTTTGTGTTTCCAGTACTTCTATGAATGTGTGGTTTGTGACCTTGGTGGCGACTTGCTCTGTTGTGATAGTTGTCCGCAGGTCTATCATCTCGAGTGCCTAGATCCACCTCTTAAGGTATTTTTTTATCTTTATTTAATGAATATGTGCTTCTTTTCGATTTATTTATACTAACTGTTTTGCTAATATACATATTTTTTCAATTTTGGGCGCACTTGTTTTATACTCATTTCCTCCAGCGCATCCCAAATGGTATGTGGCAATGTCCAACCTGCTGTCTAAAAAGTGATCTGCATAATGACACAAAAAAATCGGACCCTGTCTTGAAGCGAGCAAGAAAAAAGATTGCCCATGGAAAACCAGGAAGTAAAATAAAATTGGTTAGATCTGACAAAGTGTCCGAAAAATTTGTAAGCTCTACCATTGGGAAGAGACCATCAGTGGACAAAGGAAAATCTTTGTCACCCTGTGTTTCTCGAGAGGATAGCTCATCGTTTGTGAAGGTGGATAATGAGAAAAAGTCAATAGGAGACTTCTCTCAATCTGGTATTGTGAATTCCAAGAGAAATGAAGAAACTTGTGTGAGGAACTCTGACGGGTCCCACTGTAGTGGATCTCCAACACAAAAAATTGTTCATGTGCTCGATGCTGGCGTTCAGAAAGCCAGAAAGAGAAAGCATAATAAGGTTTATGTGGGTGATGATCAGAAAAAATCTAGGACCAATAAGAATAAATGTGCTGGAGACACTTCTCGAAAATGTAGGCCCAAAGAAAATTCTGCAAGTCCTCAAACTAGTAAACCTCCCCAAAAGCACAAGAAAGTTAAGCACGGGTCCTCCCCATCTCCGTTGAAAAGTGATACTAGGACCGAGATGGATATCTCTCTAAAAGATGAGGTAAAAATTTCTTCTTAGTGATTTTCTCTCAATTTTTATTTCCTTTTTCCTTCTCCTACACGATTTTTCAAGTTTAAATATTTCTGCATGTGCCTGTATTCATACTTCAATGTAAAAATTTACTTGATCATGTGGTATTATGACAACATGTTGCATTATTTGTAATAAGCTGTAGCTTAAATTTGCTTTCTGATTCTCTTCACTTAGTTTCTTATCAGTTTATTTTCCGGAGAAACTTACAAATGGTACTTTCTTTAACTTATATTCAGAATCAGATCTGTAATAATCACACATGGATAAGGTGAAAATTTGATCAACTGAATCAAATCTAGTAATGAGAAAGATCCGGATTTTATTGTGCTATCGCAGCTCGGTTTCGATCTGATATAAAGCTACATATATGCATGTGATGCTAGAGAGTGCTATACTTTAGATGAAATGAATGGAACCTTTATAATACACTAAAGCATGTTGTCTTTATGGAAAGCAATATAAATCAATCTGAAGAGACTGTCATTCATGATTGATATCTTTTCGTGCGTAAAGTTTCCGGCTATAATCCTGTACTTAATGTATCCAACATTGGACTGATAGTTTGTTTATTTATTTATTCATTCTCCTATGAATGTATATTACAGGTTGATAGGGTTTTGGGGTGTCGAGTGCAAGCTATAGAGACTGACACTTCACATCACACCACTGTGACAAACTCAAATAACCCGCCTCCAAAGGAATCCATGTTTTCAGACAACTTAAATACAGTCTCTGGTGAAAATTCAGGCGGTGATGTTACTATTTTAGATGGTGGAGCTACCAGAAATAGCACTAAGGTGAGACTGGATATTTTGAACAATGCTGATGTTGAAAAGGCTATGGACTCATTGAAGAGTGACATTAAGGTATCCGATTCTACCGTAGTAAATGGTAAAAACAAAGGCACTTCTGCTGTGAGTGCAGAAGGTCTGGCAAAAGCAGCCGGAAAATTACTGACAGAAGAAAACACTGAAGGTTTAAAAGAGTTTGAAGTGTCCATATTGCCCAAAAAAGCTAATCACACTCGTGAAAAAAGAACCAAGGCTCCCATCTCGCCTGAATCTGTATCCCCCAATGGAGGATTAAATGCTACATATGAGTTTTTGGTCAAGTGGGTTGGAAAATCGCATCTTCACAACAGTTGGATCTCAGAGTCCCGGATGAAAGTTATTGCAAAGAGAAAACTAGAGAACTACAAGGGTAAATATGGAACGGCAGTGATAGATATATGTGAAGAACAGTGGAAGCAGCCGCAGAGGATAATTTCCCTTCATTCCTCCACTGACGGTTCAAGTCAAGTTCTTGTAAAATGGACTGCTCTTCCTTATGATGAATGCACGTGGGAGAGACTCGATGAACCCGTTATTACCAAATCATCCCGTATAATTGATTTATTTAATCAGTTTGAACGCCAAACAGTGGATAAAGATGCTACTAAGGATTATACACCAAGGGGAAAGAGTGATGAGGTGGCACCATTGATCAAGCAGCCTAAAGAGCTTGTAGGAGGCGATTTATTCCCACATCAGCTAGAAGCACTGAACTGGCTTCGTAAATGCTGGTATAAGGGCAGAAATGTAATACTTGCCGATGAGATGGGACTCGGGAAAACGGTATCTGCTATTTCGTTTCTGTCATCCTTATACTTTGAATTCAAAGCTAGACTTCCTTGTTTGGTTTTGGTCCCACTTTCGACAATGCCAAATTGGATGGCCGAGTTTACTTTGTGGGCGCCAGACCTGAACGTTGTGGAGTACCATGGTTCGGCTAAAGCAAGGGCCATGATCCGCCAATATGAGTGGCATG
Source organism: Pittosporum tobira (assembly GCA_032359685.1). Classification (NCBI taxonomy): domain Eukaryota; kingdom Viridiplantae; phylum Streptophyta; class Magnoliopsida; order Apiales; family Pittosporaceae; genus Pittosporum; species Pittosporum tobira. The sequence goes on from JAUMHB010059956.1 coordinate 24,802, forward strand.
CCAATGCTGGTGGTCCAAACGGGTCAGGTCATAAAACGGGTTCTTACAAATTCAACGTGATTTTGACTACTTACGAGATGGTACTTGCTGATTCGCCTCATTTACGGGGAATTCCTTGGGAAGTTCTTGTGGTTGATGAGGGGCACCGGTTGAAAAACTCTAATAGTAAACTTTTTGGCTTGCTTAACACCTATTCTTTCCAGCATCGTGTACTTTTGACCGGTACCCCTCTCCAGAATAACATAGGCGAGATGTATAACTTGCTAAATTTCTTACAGCCATCTTCTTTCCCTTCTCTATCGTCATTTGAGGAGAAGTTTAACGATTTCACGACTGCCGAAAAAGTTGAGGAGTTAAAAAAACTTGTGGCCCCCCATATGCTTAGGAGACTTAAAAAAGACGCCATGCAGAATATTCCCCCTAAAATTGAACGAATGGTTCCGGTCGAGTTATCATCCATTCAAGCCGAATATTATCGGGCTATGTTGACCAAGAATTATCAGATCTTGAGGAACATCGGAAAAGGGGTTGCCCAGCAATCAATGCTGAATATTGTGATGCAGTTAAGAAAGGTTTGTAACCATCCTTATCTCATTCAGGGGACAGAGCCCGAATCCGGGTCGGTCGACTTTCTTCATGAGATGCGAATAAAAGCTTCGGCAAAGTTGACTTTGTTGCATTCCATGCTTAAGATTCTACACAAGGAAGGACATAGAGTCCTCATATTTTCCCAGATGACTAAACTTCTCGATATTCTCGAGGATTATTTGAACATTGAATTTGGGTCCGGAACATTTGAGAGAGTGGATGGGTCGGTTTCCGTATCTGATCGTCAAACAGCGATTACCCGTTTTAATCAAGACAAAACCCGGTTCGTTTTTCTATTATCAACGCGCTCGTGCGGGCTTGGGATCAATTTAGCAACTGCTGATACGGTGATAATCTATGATTCGGACTTCAACCCGCATGCGGACATTCAAGCAATGAACCGGGCTCACCGGATTGGGCAATCAAGTAGGCTACTGGTGTATAGGCTTGTTGTTCGGGCCAGCATTGAAGAAAGGATCTTGCAGCTTGCGAAAAGGAAACTTATGCTTGATCAGCTGTTCGTGAACAAGTCAGGGTCTCAAAAGGAGGTGGAGGATATTATACGGTGGGGAACCGAACAACTTTTTAATGATGATTCTGGTGAAGATCAAGGCAATAAAGTTGAAGGGGTTGCAGGTATAGAAACTAACCGAAGAAGGAGAAGTGGTGGTTTGGGGGACGTGTACGAGGATAAATGTACAGGTGGCAGTAGTAAGATTGTCTGGGATGAAAATACTGTTATGAAATTGCTGGACCGGTCAAATCTCCAATCTAATGCAGTTGACAATGCTGACGGTGATTCAGAGAATGATATGCTTGGCTCAGTAAAGGTATAACCTTGCTAATCCTCATGAAAATAGGACAAAATGACACCCAATTGTTCTGTGCAAGGATTATTTTATATGAAACCAAACAAAGAGTACAAGTTATTAGTGTTTGTTACTTGGGTAATTTATTATGAATCTAATTTAACATCCTGTTTTATTGCCATTTGTTTAATTAATGTTTCAATCACAGCCTGTGGAGTGGAATGATGAACCAGCCGAAGAGCAGCAAAAGGGAAGCGAATCGCTTCCTGTGGAGACTGATGAAACTTATGCGCAACATAATTGGGGAAAGAAAGAGGATACTCTGGTGGCGGCTTTTAGTGGAGAGAATGAATGGGACAGGCTTCTGCGTGTGAGGTACAACGTTGATTCCTGTAGCCTCACTTTTGTTGATTCATTGCTTTAGGTATACATGTGATACTTCAAAGTTTGACCTTAATCCTTGAAAACTCTGGATGGAGGACCCAGAGTTTAAAAAAAGTCTGTTACGCGTTGGAGAGTCTGCTCCAGATTAGATTTGGGGTTTTGGACCCAATAAAGATGTGAATATTCTTTGGAAACGTGCTGCTTTGGCTATTTGGGTATGTGGAATGAACGTCATGCTAGAATATTCGATGATACCCATATTCCTCTTCCTCTTGTTTGGGACAGGATACTTTTCCAGCATCTCTGTGGGCTTCGGCTATGGGAGCGGAGTTGCTATTTCAGACATCCATAGAGATTGGCAGGCGGTTCTCCACTAGTTTTTTCTTGTTATCTCACTCTTATATTTCTGTAGTGGACTTCTTGTCCTCCCCCATTGCACTAACTTTTCTATCTAATAAAATTTCTTTTATCTAATCACTGGTCTACTTGTTTGACCTTGTTTCTGATAGCAAGCTTTGGTAGAGAGGGATTTAGTGAGAGAATGAAGTGTTCCAAGATTAAACGGAAGAATAAAAGAATGGGTAAGTGGGATTCAGAAAAATGAAATTATTGTGGTCAATAGGGATATAATATTTTATGAGGAAAATGGGACATTATAATTTTATCTTGCAGCATCAGAATTTTTATCAAAATGACACGTTTATTGGCTTTATCTCCTGATATAGCAACTGTCTATACTAATAATCCCTAGAACTGCCACGACTCTTTCAATTTTTCCTTTGAGACATTGAATGAAGTCATTTGTCAATGTCAAGTGTCAGTGTCTGCATTTATTATCTCCAACTCTTGCATTTGAAGGCAGTTATGAATTCTGAATGAATTCAGAAATGAGTTATTCTGTTATTTTAACAAAATGTCGTTTCGTTAAAACTGATGATCCTGCAAGATACATTTAGTGTATCCCTGTGGCCAATAAAAAGGGGTCTAGAATGTGGGGAGGAGAGGGTTCCACCTCCCTGGACTGATCTCTAGAGCAAGATAAAATTTAGCTATCAAAGCTGGATTCATTAATTAACAACAGAATATGTCATCCACACTCCCGTCTGAATTGGTAGTGTTAGCTACACTCCCCGTTTTGCTAAATTGGGGAGTGTAGATAACACTCTTCTATCTGAATTCTTTCATAATTCAGAAGTGCCTTCAAATCAGTACAAGTTAATTGACAAATGACTGCATTTAATGTCCCACATGAAAGATTGAAAGGGTCGTGGCACTTCTAGAGACTATTAGTTTAGGCAGTTTCTATGTTAGGAGGTGGAGCCGATAAAGAATTTTCTTGTCAATTCATCTGACTGATTTCAATCCAATCCATGGGAATCATTAGAAAAGGCAAAACCGTTATCATACACTAGATCTGGGCTCGGTTGTCGATGGAGTGAATAAATCTTTCCATTTCTTGGAATTTCTCATCTGATTCAGAATAGATGAAATCAATCAAAATTCTTTGTTAGATTTATATTCATTCTTGATCTCGTCATAGGCCACCCATGTCAACAAAAATCAGAGCTGTAAAAATAGTGAAAGATTTTTCAAGACTCTGGTAGAAGCATAATGCTGTGAATATGTGTGACCAAAGTCTCAAATATATATATATATATATATATATATATATATATATATAATAAAAAAATAAAAAAGAAGTCTGCATATATCTGTATATCAAGGTTTAAAAAAAAATTTAAAAAATAAAAAAATAAAAAAGAATGGCTTTTTGATTTATAGTGTATATATGAGAAAATTTTGGATATATATTTGTTACCATGGAGAGAACATGTACTTGATTGATTAAATGATAATTTCTGAAATTTTTTCCTACATTTTTTATAATTTGTTTGTTTGGGTTGTAGATGGGAAAAATATCAAATTGAGGAGGAAGCAGCTCTGGGTAGAGGGAAACGCCTTAGAAAAGCTGTTTTTTACAAGGAAGCATATGCTCTAAACCCTACCAGGATATCGAATGAGGTATTGCTGTTTATTTTTACTAAATATCCTATTTGATCATTCGGGGTTACATTGGTCTTTACTTCAGTATTATGTTGGCATAATTACTTGTTAAAATAATTTTTTAGGTTTGACTATCAATGTAAAAAAAATCCTGCTTTGTGACTTATTCAGATTCATTGTCGTAGCATTTTCTTTTCTGTAGATTTTCATCAAGAATAATGCAAGGGGTCGCAAAATTGGGGTCTGAAATTTGATCCCAAATGATGTGTTAGATGATGTAGCAGTAAATAGCAATTACATGTATTATGATCAATCTCAATCAATGAATCGATAACACATCATTTGGGACCAAATTTGGGACCCCTGGCATCTCTTTGATCAATTATACATATATCTGTACGATGATGTTACATTTTTGGAAAGCATCCCTAGGATTCTTAATTTTTGTTATATTGATTGTTTCTATTTATGTAAGCAGGGTGGTGCTGATGAGGAGCCAGAGCCAGAGCTAGAGCGTGAATATACATCTGCAGGCCGAGCACATAAAGCAAAGTTGTGAGTTTTCACTGGAAAGATATTTCCATTTAGAATTCCTGAATGACTTAGTTGAAGCTAAATTAATTAAAGTATTTAGCTTAATTAATTTGAGGTTATGAAAGGGTAGATGCTATAATCTATTAATTTGTTACTGTTGTGACAGCGTCAAGCTTCGCTCTAGGCAAAAAGAACGATTGGCTCAGAGAAATAAAGTCTACTCTTCTGGTCAAATGGAGGGATTGCCTGGCCTTGAACCCCCCTTTCTCCCTTTATCCAGTACTCCAGATAAAAATCAAATTACCAGATCAGATCAGCCTGGTGTCAAAGATTCTTCTTCTGCAATTGATTTGGAAGAAGATAGCAAACAAAGTCAAAGTATAGAGGCACCTAAGACCAAGACTGACCATAAAATGAAAAGTCACCTTGATTTTCCCGTTATACCCTTTGGCAATCGTTCTCCTGAGGCCGAGATTGCCCTTCCAGATCAACAACATTTACAGGGAACAAGCTATACAAATTCATTATCAAACAATTTGTTGCCTGTTCTTGGACTTTGTGCCCCCAATGCCAACCAAAAGGAATCATCAGAGAAAAACATTGCAAAATCTCAAAGCAAAAAGAGCAAGAAAGGAAGCAGACGAGGGTTGCCATTTGATTTAGCTCCTTTATGTGGCTTGAATGAGGCAGATGATAAACCACCTGGTCCAAAAGATATGATACATGATAATTATCTTCCGGTTAGTCCAGAATTTTCTCTATTTATGTACATATATGTCTCTGTGTGTGTATGTGTATGTAGTGTTGTAACGTCTTTCTGTATTTGCAGCACTCTCTTCCTTTTCCACCAGAAAAAAGTTCTGATAACGTAGAAACTTCTGGCCCCAGTTTCTCTAATTTTCAAGAAAAGCTTGCATTGCCAAAACTACCCTTTGAACGGAAATTGCTGCCCAAATTTCCATTTCCAACTCCAAAGCTACCCCATCCGTGCCCTGACTTGTTCCCCACCTTAACATTGAGGTCCACACCGGGGGATGTGAATAATGCCTCTGTTCAAAACCTTCCCAAAATGCCATTATTACCGAATTTGAAGTTTCCCCATGAAGATGCACTAAGAAATGGTCAGCAAGGGCTTGAGGTGGGGCCTCCTGTGTTGGGGTTAGGTCTGATGCTACCGACGTGTCCCTCGTTGCCTGAAAACCACCGGAAGGTTCTAGAGAACATAATGATGAGAACTGGAAAAGGTCCAAATAGCAACCTTGTCAAAAGGAAGTCGATGAAAGATAGTATCTGGTCTGAAGATGAACTTGACTATCTGTGGATCGGTGTTCGTAGACATGGGCGAGGAAATTGGGACACTATGCTAAGAAACCCAAAGTTGAGATTTTCAAAATTTAAAACTGTACAAGATTTATCTGCAAGGTGGCAGGAGGAGCAACTCAAGATTTTTGACCCACCAGCTCTTCCTGTCCAAAAACGTTTCAAGCCCTCAAAATCTTCAAAATCGGCAAAATCTTCATTATTTCCTGACATATCTGATGCAGTGATGACACGGGCCCTGCATGGAAGTAGATTTGCTGATCCACCAAAATTTCAGTCGCACCTAATGGACATAAAATTTGGTTTTGGCGATTTACCATCTGGGCAACTTGGTTTGTGCAATGAACATTTTTCACCTATTCCCACTTGGAACAGTGACAACCAGCGGCCAATTTTTCGTGAACCCTCGTCAGCGGGACCCTCGAATAGACCCGGACCCTCTAACATACAAATGGAGCAGCCATTTCTTCTCAATACTTTAGGAGATAGTAGCTTGGGCTCCCGCGGTTTGAACTGCTCAAGCAGCTTGGATCTACAGCAGGAAGATGGACAGCGTGCAAGCAGGAGGTTCAATTTTCCTACGTTTTTTGATAAATCCCTAAATTTTTTGCGTGAAATTGATAATGATTCTAATAAAGGAAAGAGTGGGTCCCACTGTAAGGGGAAAGATGTTGCTGAAAGTAGTTCTTCAAAGAATAAGCTGCCCCATTGGCTTCAGGATGCCGTTGGTTCTCCTCCAAAACTGAACCCCGCCCTGCCGCCAGCTGTCTTAGCAATAGCACAATCAGTTCGCTTGCTATATGGGGATGATAACCCTACCATTCCTCCGTTTGTGGCTCCGGGCCAACCTCCTTTGCTGCCAAAGGATCCACGACAGAGATTGAAGAAAAAGAAGAAACAAAGGGTGCACACATTCCAGCCGTTCCCTCAAGGTATTGCGGGACCCAGTCACCACTTCCAAAGCATCCCCCTTGCTGAAAGTGTCTGTTCCACTTTGCCACTATTGGGCCCACCACCTTTTCCTGTGATTCCACGGTCGACGAGTGCTGGAACTTCAGGACTCCCTCGGATGGAACCCAACCTCAATATGCTTTCTCCCAGTTTAAATATGCTGAATCCATCATCTGTATCAGTATATTCAAACTCCCAAAAGAAAAGAAATGCTGGAATGTCACCCTCTCCTGAAGTTCTTCAGTTGGTAGCCTCCTGTGTTGCTCCAGGCTCACTAGGCCCAAGTTCAAGCGTACTTGAAAGCAAGCTTCCTCTTCCAAATTCTGTTGACCAGGTAATGCTGCCAGTCTCAAAGGAAACATGTGGGGAACAGATGGGTAAGCAGAGTTCACAGGGTGGTAAGTTGGATTCGCAAATCCAGGAGAAGTCAGAGCAGATTATCAGCGAGGATTCCAGCAAGACTCGGTCAGATCGACCTGACCGGTCCAAGTTAAAGGAAGTATCATCAGAAGGTACTGTCTCAGAGTAGAGGTGCATATATTTGCTATTTCTGTTTTCTCGTAAGAGTTTGCAAATCCCTTATCGCCATTGTGCTCCAACTTTTGTGAGGATGATCCAGAGTTTTTTTAATTAGGAAATATGGGATCATTAGGATAAGTGTATGTAAAGTTTCTGTATTTGTTGTGATAAATGATATATGTGTACCTTGGTAATTCTTTTCTTGTCTAGAGATTTTATATTAAAAAAATTTCAGACTACAAACTTTTGTAGGAGGTCATCTGCAGTATGTGGTTTCTTCTTTATAGTCTTGCAGCTCTCACGTAGTCTATGAATTATGGCAATACTTTCCGATATGTAGGCTTTATTTGTCACAACTAATTTGATCAACTTATAAACTTATAATCAAAACTTATTTGATCAATTTATAAACTTATTCTCAAAAATAAATTGTTTTAAGATTGTTTGTGTTAGCTTATTTAATGTATTTTTTATTTTGAGTGGATGACATTTGAAAGTTCGAATGACAACTCCCCAGCTCATATATGGTTAAAGCCATCCCCAGGAAAAGAAACAAAAAAGATTTTAGTTAAATTTGTAAAACACATCTCTTTTTATTTTCTTGTCAAATCTTGAAAGTAGGGTTGTAAATAGGTTTGTTAAACAAGTTTAACCGAGCTTGGCTATTTTAGTTAAACAAGTCTTTTTTTTTAGAGTTCAAGTTCAACTCGTTTTATTTAAACGAACCACCTATCGAAATTTTAATGAGTAGAATTCAAATTTTTCGTAAAAAAATTGAAAATATTTATTATTATTGAGTTTTTATTGAGCTGAGTTTTAAACGAGTCAAATTCAAATTTGTCTTGTTAAATCAAATGAGCTTTTTTAACAAATTCGAACCGAGCCTTAACCAAACTAAGCTTTAGTCTTAAATGCGCCCAACACCCCTAGTTGTAAAACAGCTCAACTATTTAGAGTCATTCAGCTAAAAGTTCAAATCAAGTTTAATTCAAAAAATTAACGAGCAAAATATGAGTATATTTTAAAATTCAATTGATTATTCAAATCTTTTCAAAGTCTATTTTTTTATTATTATTTTTAATTTAAAAAAGGGTTAGTATAATTGTGTTCCTTCCAATAGTGAAATTAACTGAATACAAGTGTACAAACTTGACTCGAAGAGGAACAAGCAGATTTATTGTCTTTTCCCATTTTCCTGGTAATACAAAAAAACTAATAAAATGAAAAATAATATATTAATTTTCTCTCAAATGAGAAGTGGGCACAACTTTTCTTTGGGCAGGTGCTACAAACCTAGAACAGAAAGCATAAAACCTGTAATACTCATCTTCATCCATCAAGCTTCCACATCCGCTTGTATCAAAGTTTAAGGAGTAACTCATTGGATCATACCGGCATTTAAGCGAAAACTGTTGACCAGTACTCTCCATTCTTGGCAACCGGCTTTGTTTCTTCAGCTTCATCAATAATCTTAACAAGCTGCAGCAGCATTGTGTTGGTGATGATCCATTCTGATCAGCAGCTTTAGAACTAGCGGAGGAGCCACCGCAGGTAGTGGTGGTGGAGCCGCCGTTGGTGGTGGTGGTTGAGGTGTTTCTTGCACACAGATGGAGTCCCATCTGATGCATGTAGGAGTAGCGAGGGAAGTGGCTTACCTTGTTTGAAATATGTAGGGGAGGTGTTTTTCCAAAAGATAAGTAGAGAATTAATTAAGTGTAGTGTAAAAACGCATTCCACTTGGTCCATGCGCAAGAGGTGGAGTCAGGATTTTTAAATTAAAAAAAAATTATTTTAATAATTTATAATGTATATTTTGATTTTATTATTACAATTTTCTACATATATAAGGGAATTTGTAGGTCCTGAAACTCACGAGCTAATGGTTAGCTCCGCCCCTGAATAGTTCCCTCACTAGTATAGAATTCACTGGTCAAAGATAAAACTTTATTATTATCAAAAATTCAAAATAATTATGCATTGTTAATCTATATATTACACTGATTATGACAAGATTTTCTACAAGGTTGAGACTTAATTAGTAAGGTGTCTAAGGGAATAGAGATGGTTTATAGATGGCTAGTTATTGTTTTCCTCAGTTGTGCTCTAAGCACGCCATTTTCTTTGAAAGGCTGGGTAGTTATTGTATGATAACAGCTAACAAGGCGTATAAGAAAAAGAGTCATTACATATTATTGTAATGACAAATTTAGTTATGTATTAATTGCAGTATTCTAAAAATTAGTATGCGGACCTATGCCACAAAGATGGGGCCTAGCGTCAAGGGGGATTAGTCGGGAATTAGACGTTTTTTTGGATGGTTTCCCAGGCAACTATTTTTATATAATTTTATATGTATACCGCAATATAAAAATATTTGTTTTGCTATAAAAACCAAAACTACTTACATTTATTTTTATATAATTAAGCTCAAAATATTTATGTTAATAAAATAACATTAAATTATAAATTTGGGAGACACACTAATATAATCACATCGTCTTTAGTGGATTAATTATCGCAGCATTGATGGACCTTGCGACGCGCGGCAACCCATCACCTCGCATTATATTGATTACATCTAAAATTTGGAAACTTAAAAATTGGAGGGACAATATGTGGCATCTCCAAGACTCCACCTACAAATTCTATTTGTGTTTTTATAAATTTATGTTAATAATGGGTTGCAAAAAGATTATCCAAATATATTATATTTGTAGTCTTATTCAAATTCTAAAATTTGAAAGAGAGTTATCCAAATATTCCCTCATATCCCTTAATAAGTGAAACATTTTTTAACGATTGTGTGACACAAATTTTAATATATTTTTTATGTGTCTTAAAATTCGTGTTACACAAACTATATAATTTTTCAATCTTTCAATATAATAATATTTGATTGATTTAACTCCACTTAATTTTTTCCTTTTGTCCTCTCAAGGTAACAACCGTAAATATATAAATTAAATGAATTAAAAGGAATGCTATTAAAATTAACATTTTTATTTCTATAAATATTTTTCCTTACCGTAAATCAAATCATATGGGTATTTCAAGAATTTCTACTTCTTCTGCAAATGTGCTATTTATTCAAGTTGTTTTAATTCATTGCTACTATTCCCTTTTTCTAATCC
>JAUMHB010059957.1:0-14848 GCA_032359685.1 Pittosporum tobira
CCTTTGTTCACCCTCATTAGTGAACACCATCTCTTCCTGTTGTAGAACTCTCTGGACTAAGTTGTTAAGCTATTCTTTGAATCTCTTAGCTTGCGCCCTGTCACCGGACCAACTGGAACTTGAATTGGATCGTTAGCCTTGATGTCCTCATCAAGATGTTTCCAAGTAAACAAGACCATGCCCTTCATAAAGTAATACTTAAATTCGAGATTAAGATCAACAAATATGTAGCATATTATGAAATTCAGGTTAATAATTGTAGATTGTGTACAAGAATCAAGTAAGGAACGTTTATTAAAGATGTTTATATAGTTGCTATATATGTGACATTCCTATTCAGGTACTATTGCTATACATGTTGCTAGTTTTGTAATTTGTTATTCATATCAGAATCATCCACATCTTGCTATTTTGGGATTGTTAGTATGTGACGAGATGAGACTTAAATGTAAACAGGTCTTTCCTTGCGGCTTTAATATTAATCTTTTGGGATTATTAGGATTATTAGTTTGCGGCGAGGTGGGGCTTAGTGATGATATTTGGTCTCCTCCATGTAAATGTAAACAGGTTTGGATACTTTTGGTAGTCGTTAGTATTTGTTATAGTAACTTTGGTGGACATTGGATGATCAAGGATTCTTTACTCAAGTGTTACACCGTAAAAAAAGAGAGGGCATTATTGACTCTCAATACATTTATTGTTTTTATTTCCCTTTTATAATATAACATTTTTGTTTTTATTTTCTCTACAAATTAAACGAGAAATAAAATGTAAAATAAGAACAGTAGCGATCAAGTGAACTATATGTTCTCAAGAAATGATTTATATTATGAAATGCATTTAAAATATTTTTGAATTGTTTCGTTTAAAAGTCATGTGTTCTAGTGTTTAAAAAAGATATAGTTTGGTGATTGATGTAAATAAGTTAAATAAAGTTAGCATGCATATTGAGGTTTGTACGGGTTAAGCATGTATATTGTATCTTGTTGTAATTGTAAGTAGTTTAATCAAAGTGAATGGGTGATGATCATGCATGTGAAGGTTATACAGTTAAAGGGTTATTCATAGTGGGTTTCATGTGGGATCATGTATTTACCTGTGTGGTGTATTACTTGCGTGGTGAGTTGTTTTCTTTGTTTTAAAATGATTATGAATTCAAATGTCATGTAAATACACCCAAGAAGATAAATTGATGAAGAAGATATTCCAAGAAGGAATTATGTAAATATAGAATTTTGATATTTTTTCCAAATTTTTGAAAAACAGTCCAGAAGCGAATTAAGATTCTAGAAAATCCTAATTTTAGGACCAAGTTGGCAATCTGTCTAAAAATAGCCTACATGCAAATAAATTATGAATTTTTTTTGTTCAAATTTGGATAAGTTCTAAGTAATTTCCAAAAAGAATTAATTAAATTGAAATTTTTCTCTATTTTACAAAAATATTGGTAGTAGGCTGCCGAAAGACACTGCAAAAACAGAGTGCCCTGCTTTGGCCCAACTTTAACGAATGATATCTTCTTCGTTACAAGTCCGACTTAGGTAATTTTAGTGTCCATGTGTAACTTATCGAATATAGATTTTATAAATGTTAGTATTTATAACATAAGAACTGTAAAGAATAAACTGTAGATAATAACGTACATAAAGGGTAGCAGTCTAAAACAGAGGATTTATAAGTTAGATATGGGGAAACTATGGAAAATATTATGTTTTCTCAAAATTCATGAAACTTTTTCTAAGAATATTTGAACATGGGTAAAATGTTTCTGGAAAATTTCATCATTTTTGGAGATCATTTAGTATTTTATTAAAATATCCAAAACAAACTGCTGTATGCTACTGTAAACTAAGATTTTCTAGAAAACTATCTAACTTTAAAAAGTCATATCTTCCTCATAACAAGTCCGAATTGAGTTGTTTTAGGGTCTATACGAAGATCTAGAACTGCAGTTTTTAAAGAAAAATACATATATGGTTAAATAATGTATACAACAGAAGTTATAAGCAGCCAAAGGCTACTGGTTCGGTAAAGAAAGTATAGAAGTATAAAGGGACTTTAGACAAGTTATCCGGTCACTAATTGAACATTGGTTATGATTCTTAGGAGTGCAAAAAAAGGTGGGAGAAAGTTCAAAAATAACTCAATAAGCTAACAAGGCAAAACAAGGCAAGTACATGATTTACTCTATTTTCATAACTTGTTGCATATCATAAAATGCATACTTTTGAGCATGATTGTGATGGGAAGATTGGTAATCCCCCGGAAACCTAAAGGAGGAAATCTTGTAGCACAAGCAGATCCCCATTCCCGGTGTGCACATTCGCCAGGACAAAGGTAATGTACCTAGTCCAGACTGAGTGTTAGGACCGGGAGAAAGAAAAAGCAAGAGAATGGAATAAGTCAAGCACTGTGCATGTTATTACATATTTTATTGAATTTACTCAGTTATCAATGTTGTGAATTGTGTACTTGCGGAGCGACACCCGCTCACTCTTCGAAAATGTTTAATATTTTCAGCTAGGTGGGGCCAAGACAAGCAACAGAGAGAGGAGGATAGCACGTGTGATTAGCCAGCCCGCAAAAGGTAGTATTATGGGGGTTTCGACCTAACATGTGAGGCGTGTAGATGTGTGTAATGTATTTATTAGGGTTTAATTTTCGCGAATGGTCTGTAATAATTAAAGTTAAGTTTCCCGTTGATATTTATATCACTATGCCATGCTATGAATGTATGTATAAAATTTGGGGATACCACTAGTCAACAGACAGGCACAACCATAGATGCTCGGGTTTCCACCAAAGGTGAAAGGGGTAGAAACTCGGGTCGTCATAAAAAACTTATTTATCAAATAAATAAAGAATTTATTAATATATATACATAATATCAACTATTTTAACTTAAATATTGAAAAACAATTCATAAAATATAAAAATAACTTTCTATAATATATCACAATAACTTTTTATAATATATAGATAAACAATTGTGTCTAGTCCGGACAACGCTGGGTAATCGAGCTAGTATATATATAAAGCACGAACCAAAAAAATTTTATTCAACACTTCGTCAATTTAGACAATTTTATCTTTAAATTAACTCATACTTTCTTTGCCCAATTCAATATGGTTATTTATGTCTTTTCATACTAAAATTAAAAAATGTACATTTGTTGCTACTAATTAACTGTTAAATGATTTTACCACTTTAATTCACTTTTAATTAATTTACAACTTTAATTAAGTATGATTTAGAGGAATTTGAATAGTTTTCTTTAAACTAAACTCTTTAATTACATAAACGTCTTGCATAAAAAATTTCTAATTCTTTCTCTTTGAAGTACAGCATTGAGGGGTCCTTATTTTGAGCCATTAACTAGGATCGAAGTCTGAAGCTCAACCATGAGTTGAGTTGAGTGGCCTTATGTGGTATAAACATAAGAATCAAATTAGAAAAAAAAAAGTCAGATCAAATTTGAATCCAAATGATTGACTTTTATTGATTAAACAAAGCACAATGCTTTATATTTTATACTAATTACAATAAAATGCATATTTAACTGCCTGAACAATGTTTACCTTGCCAAGTTTGATTGAGGAAAGAGTGGGCTATGCGTATTTTCACCACGTCCATGCATGAAACTGATACTAATTAATTGACTGATCATTCTTCTCACATGGCCAAGTCTCTCGCCTAGCAATCTGTAAAGTGTACCATAGTAAAAAAAAGAAATCATGTTTTTACCATATATTGAAGACTATATTGAAGACCAAAATTAAACGAAGAGTACATGAGCCAATTCGATAAAATCCAAGGCATATTTATTTTAAGGTTACAAATACGTACAATAGCCAGAATCTCGCAAATAGATATCTAAAGAAGCCATTTAAAGTTCTACTGTGGATTGCGAATTTGCAACTAGACACAATGGCGGGGCCGGCAGATGCTTGCAGCTTCAGGGTCAATAAATTACTGTATTTAGTCAAAACAAATCACGCAATATAATTTGCCTTTTTGAAACTTAAGAAGAGCGCACTAACGTTATAATATCAGGACGTGTAAATAATTCCAAATATATTTTGGGCAGAGATATTCCTTACCTGAAAAAAGACTTGTGGAGCAATCAAACCAAGAAGTGCCAACGCATAGTATGGTTTACCAGCCCCCAAGAGATAGCCTGCAAAAAGGAACCCATGAATACCACCAGCGTCACTAAGATTACTATTCTCTCTTTAACCGTGCTTACAACGCGCGCATTATTTTTATGTTCTGTAAATTGTGTGCAAGCATGAGTTGATATAAAATAAAAAATTTATTTACATTACATGGACTTTAAATTAGTCTTTGAACTCGAATTTATGGTTTTAAAATGCTTAGTGTGGCTGGCTCGTTCGTAGTTGTGTAATTGGTTTTCCGTCGAACCGAAAAAGGACTGAACCGGGGTTTATCGGGAACCTGGCCTGGCCCACCACTCTTGTACTTTCAAGAGAGTGGTGAGGGTGTGAAGTAATGATATATATATATATATATAAAAAGTGTGTGCGTCAATGGAAGTTCATGGAAATTTTTTAAGCATTTTTTGGGACACCTCATGGTTCATGTGGCAAAGCCACATGAACTCCACCTCATGCAGCCGACCAAAGGGAGTCAAAGAGGACTCTTGCTATGCATTTCACACTTAGAGAGCTGCTGCAAGGTTTTAGAGAGAGGTGAGAGCAAGTTTAGAGAGAGAAAAGGGGAAAACATGAAGGCTAGCTAAGTTCTTGCCAAATTCAACCCCAATTCAAGTTTCTAAACACTATTACACCCTCTAGCAAGAAAGGTTCTGTAGGAATTGAGCTTTGAAATCCACTGACTTGAGGGAAATTGGAAGGATTTTGGAGGCAATCGAAGTTAGGGAGGTAGATACATTGTGCATGCATACAATCTTGCAATACCATAGACTTCTAGCCATATGAACAATTTTTCTTTTCCATAGGCATGGATTGTCCCCTTGAATACTAAGATCTCAAATGAGCACTTGATTTTACCTTGCATTTATTCACAAAGGCTTTGCCTATAGAGTTGATGGGCATTTTCTCTAGTTTATTTCCAACTCTTTTATTTATTTATTTATATTTTTATTTATTTATATTTTTGTTTTATCAAAAAAATTTTCTTCATCGAGGTCAAGTGTTTCTCTAGTAATCAAAAATATCAAGAGTCACCATGGAAGTCCAAGTACTTTAACATCATTAAAAATCTACCTGAAGTGTTATAATTTCTAGAGCTAACGGGAAGTGATTTGAAACAACTTATAAATAAAAAATAGAAGAGCAAGGGATTTTCGCAATTTTTCTAGCCCTATCATGGATACAAAGGACTTAAGCACGCAAAATTCTACTCATGTAATCCTAAGTATAAGTTTACAAAAGCAAACTATTAGTTCCAAATAATTTTCAAAACCAACTAAGCCCATTCATTCTTCTTCGGATTAAATGCATGGAAAACTTTTCAAGACAACTTATGGGGTTTTAAATTTTTTTGATTTTTTGAATTTTTTTTTTATAAAAGAAATAAAAGTAGCTAATAAAACCTATATGCCGAAAGTTAGAATTTGGCCATTGGTTACTGTTCATAAAATACATGAAAATTAATTGGCTTGTCAAATGGACTTGAAACTTTTTATGAACGCATTTGAACATGTTTATATGATGTTCACCAAGTTTCATAATTTTTGGAGTTGATTTGATATTTTAATAAATTGCCAGAATGAGATTGCTGTAGACTTTCTGTAGAAACATAGTGATTGAGTTTTCAGTCAACTTTGGGCATGTTTAGTTTATTTCTGGAAAGTTTCAGCTCATTTACAGTTTGTTTACTATTTCAATAAAATATCCAAAGTATGCTGTTGTAGACTCATTACAGAGTAATTTTTCTAGAACTTTATCAAATTTTGGAAAGTCATATCTCATCCATTAAAAGTCTAAATTTAGTGATTCAAGAGTCCATTTGAAGCTAATGAAGTCTAGTTTCCGGAAAAGTTGGTCATGATAACATAGGATCTATAAGCAATAAGTTATACATATTTAAGTCTATAGGGTGCAGAACAAATTTTTATGGAACATTTACCCAACTTCAAAAAGTCATAACTTCTTCATAAGTTAAAGGAACAAAGTTATTCTTGAGTCTTTATGAAGCCTTGAAAGTTTAGTTTTTGGGAAAAATAGTTTCGTTCATAAGCAATCTCCGAGTTAAAAGTTAGACAAATTTGAATGTCACTGACTTAGTAAACTAGAATAGAGAGTTGGTTGAGTTAAGTCATGGATAGAATGATAATGCTTTTAAGGTCCATTAAACAACTAATATGGGATTGTTTATGAACATAGGGAAAAAATATTCTAATAAAGACGTTCCTCAGTAATATCATCATGACTCTCGAAGTCATGTGCGGTAATGACTAGAGAAGGCTTGAAGATAATTTGGATAGAAACTAGAAACGAAAACGAAAATGAAAACAAAGACCATAAACGACAACCTCAGTTTGGAGTAAGTTTAAAGCGCATCAAGGCAAGTACCATATTCGCCCTTTTTATGTATAGTTTTCTTGTATTCCCTACACATGACTTTGTTTGTCGTGCATGCATAAGCTTGATTCCTTATGCATGATTGTTCATAGTTTTCAAATGATGGTTTTAATAAAAGTTATATTTTATCGATGCATTTTTTTTTTTTGGAAAGATTATGTCTTGAATGTTATGATTTCATTTATTAATTAAATGGTTCTGGGTTGTGTTACAAAATATGTACTTAGCCTATGGCTATGTACTAAAAAGTTAAAAGCAATGTTTCCCTTGCACTAGATTTTTGTGGAAAAGTTATGAGAATATAAGCTATGGAATGAGTAGATGTCCACGTAACGTGGTCTTTATTTTCATGAATATCCTGCAGGATTTGATCTTATTTTATTACAGAGATATTTTGGTTTGGATTATTTTATGTTATCAGGATTTTTAATTTCAAAGTTATGTATTTTTGAGAATGATTGTTATTTATTTAAAAAGAAAGAGTCTTTACCAAAAGTATCTAATTTTAGCGTTGAGAGTAAGCGTACTTGCTGAGAACTATTCGCTCATTCTTGTTGTGGTTTAAGTTTTTACAGAATTACTAGATTGAGATGGGAATGTTCGAGGATTTTGGACAACAAAGGTTGGAAGACGAGTGCGCTGGGGATTTGCCTTAACCCGAGGAAGGAGAATGATGGTTGTGTAGTATCAATAATATTTCACCTTGTTTGTATTTTTTTTTTACTGTAATGTAATGGAATAATATATATGTGATCTTGGGATGAGTCAAACAGGGATAACAGTGGTATATTGACCACTTGTAGTTAAGGATGAGGGTGTTTTGACGACCAATTTTTCAAAAGAATCATATGGGAGACAAATGGTTGAACGAAAGTATGGTGGATTACATCGAGAAAGAAATATTTGATACTATCGAACATAAGGCCATTATGGAATGGTTCAAAAACGAAAAAGATCAAAGAATAATTGAGCAACTGTTTTCATTGATTCAAGTAAGTAAATATGTATTGAAATTTTAATCATATTTTTCGTAATTTAATCTTATTATTTTTATTTATTATTTATTATATAATAATTTAAACATTGACTACAATTGGGTAGATTCCTGACTTCACCACTGACCATCAAATAGAATTATCATATTTTGGATAATGGGTGCTTATTTGCATAAGTCTCTCTACAAGTGCGAGTGTAAATATGTGACATGTATTTATGATAGAAAGTGTGTGATAGATGGAACTCGAGTATTTTATAATTTTTAAGAAAAATCTATAAAAGTGGCTACAAAATAAACTATATGTGTAGTTAAAGTCGACCTTAACATATGATTGACTATATAATGAGTTTGAAAATAAAAGGAAAAGGCAAATTATGAATTATAAAATTAAATTTATAAGAGCTTTCTTGTTTTAAACATACAATTTATTTTGATTGTATAAAGTCTAGAGCAAATATACAATATAATTATATATAACATGTACAAAGAAAAGAACCATGAAAAATAAGATACGATCAAGCTACCACATACCTCGGAATGAAAATGTTTCCATCACTCCAGCAATGGATTAGCGAAGGTTGTCATCTGGATGGACCAACAGTGCATTCACCGATGATTCAGCTTGCTACCCCAGGACTCTACTACTACATAAAGCATAGGTCACATGTAAGTAGGGACATAACAAAAAACACACACACACACACACACACTCTCTCCCCTTTTTCATTTGAACTATTCCCCATAGCCAAAACTAACTTAAGTATCAGAGTTTCTCCCCTGGAAACCACCTTTTGGGGTTTGTCTTGCAGGTTCCTAATGGAGTGAAGGCAATGTTCCGGCCAACTTACCTCTTATCAACATCTGAGGCATATCAGATTAGCATCGTCTGTGGAAATTGATACATAAAGTCATGTCTCATTGAATCAAGCAATGGTGAGCACCTACAGTCGTTAATACAATCCGAACTCTGATAGGCACCAGGTTCATAGGGAGTTCCTAGGTTTCAAATCTTTCTTAACTCGGTCAATATGAAGCTCCTTATAAATGTTAATTAGAACCAAGATTTGAGGGAGTTCCTAGGCTTCAAATCCTTCGTAACTCGGTGAGTATGATGCTCCTTATAAGTGCTAATTAAAGCCAAGATTTGAGGGAGTTCAGAGGCTTCAAATCCTTCGTAACTCTGTGAGTATGAAACTCCTTATAAGTGCTAATTAGACCCACGATTTGAGGGAGTTCCTAGGCTTAAAATTCAACCGACCAATGAGAATGCTAAAAGGAAGGGAAAAGAGTCATTGGAAGAGTAAGAAGGAACCCTTTAGAAATGGAACTTGAACGAGAAACTTGCAAAAAACACGTATGTATATAGTGTAGTGTTAATTCTGAAATTCGGCAGAAGGAAGAATGTTGTAAGTAGATCCCCAACTGTTTAAAACTTGAATTTCGAGGACAAAATTCCTTTAAGTGGGGAATTGAAGGATGTGAGACCCGAGAATTTCGAAAGGTCAATGTAATTAAAGCGTAAAAATTTAGTATGTGAAGTATGATAATGTTTTGTAAGTTAATAAATTCTAAGAAGTATGGTGTAATTAAATTTTCTTAGACTTGGACACAAAAAAAATGTTGAACGTGAAAATGACTCGGGGAAAAATCCTAGCGAATGGGCTGAATTATTTTTCCATGGAATGTAAGTTGAAACGTAAAACTAGAATGGATTATGGATCATCAAATTAAGCGATTGATATGTTAATTCTTATTTGGACTAGAGTTATGAAAGTGGCCCAATAAGTGAAGTCAAAGTGGACCAAAATTTAGGCAAGCCATGGACCAAGAAGGGTGATTAAAACTTAAGGGAAATATGGCCCAAAAAGTATGAACTATTAAGATGAATGTTGGGCACTTTAACTTGCAATTGGAGTTAAGGAAAAAAAAGGGGCCAAAGAATTGGTCCACTAAAATGGAAGGAAATACTTTGGAAGATTAATAGATGACCCAAGGTAGCATATGCAAGGACCAAGCCCAAAGAGTCTTTGGCCGAAAGTTTGGAGGTGGAAGTGGTCCAAGCAATTTTATAAGATAGAGATGATATGATGGGCCAATAAACTTTTTTATGGCATAAATTTAACTTATGGACAAAAAGTGACTTGAATGTGGGTTAAATCAATTTATTAATGGACCTAAGAGGGGGTTGAAATGGGAGACAAGCCCAAGAGACAAGCCTTGGCCGGATTTTTGAAGAAATAGTGGCCCAAACTTGTTTAATTCCTTTGATAAATAAAGAATAAATTTAAAAAAGATTTGGAATTATGAAATGACAATAATGACCATTAGGTGTTAAGCATTGGCTAAGTACTCCTAAATATCTTGGATGTGTCAAGCATGCATGGTGGGCAAAATGGAGATTTGGTAAAAAGTAATCTAGGTGTCAAGCATTGGTGGTGAGCACAAGACTAACTCTTCTTTTCTTTTGTAAGTCATGTCAATAGAGGAGGCCAGCATTCTTCTTGTTCACATGCCAAACTTAGAGAAAAAGCAGAAGAGGTATAGAAAGAGAAATAGAGCTTGTAAAAGAAGAAGCAAATCTTAGCAATTTCTAGCAAATTTTAATCATCGAAGCATAGAATAAATCTTTTCACACACACTTAACCCCAAAAAAGCAAGTGATCAACAAGAATTCAAGCCTTAAAGGCCACGGGTGGAGCTGATTTTGAAGAAATTTGAAGGACTTGGAGACTATGAGGCAAGGCAAAAAGTAGTTCTTGCAAAACAAACCATGAAGGTATAAAGTCTTACTCAAACTGTGATTTTCCTTAGCCAATATGGTACTTTTAATGATGATCTAGTGTGTAATTGGTATATTAGTTGATTTTTATATAAGAAAAAGCATGGTTAGTGTAGTAGTTTTAGTTGTTGAAACATGTGGAGGAGGAAGGGATTATCATGAATTGTTGGTTTATGAATCACTATATTTATATGCATGATATGAGTTCATGAGCATATGTTAGAAGACTTAAAGTGAGGTTAATAGATCATGAATGAATGATTTGGAAAGATACAAGTTCATTCGTTGTAGAGCAACAAAACCATGAGTGATGAATTTTCAGAGTCAAAATGCAGCCTATGTTAAAAAATGTAACTAAAATAATCTACGAGTGTGTTATGCATGATGTTTTCTAAAGTTAGCTAACTTGAAAAAGAAGGTTTTTCCAAATTTTTAACCATAGCGGAGGCCATTTGGTTTTTTATAAATTGATGGAAAAGTTACCCATTAGCATTCTAGAAAATCTAAAAAAACCAGAATTTTGAGTCAACTTTGGAAATTCATGTCAAATCATTTGTTTATCAAAAGTTACCAAAGAATTTTCTAGACAAACTGAGTCAGTTTAGAATGTCTTACCAAAATATGAACTAAGTTGGAGGTCATTTATTATTTTTCAAAAATGCCTAAACCCAGCTGCTGTAAGTCACTGCAGAAACGAATGTTTTTAGAAATTGTTCCAACTTTGAAAAGTTATAACTTTTTGATACGGACTCAAAATTGAGTTGTTAAGTCTATATGAAGATCTGGAAGTTTATAATGTAGAAAAATTAAGTTTGTAAATAAAAGGATTCTACAACAGGAATTCGTTCATATGTAAGTGCCACTGGTGCAGTACACTAAAAGTTGGCCAACGAAGTTGCAAGGTCCAAAATTCGAGACTGTGCTTAGGTACTTCAAATTTGTTCTTAAAGCTATATTGTACTTGCATAAATATGTCATCAAACTACCAGACGAATCAACGCCTTCCCAAATAAATAATAGTCAGAGATTTTATCCATATTTTGCAGTAAGTTATAACATAAATTCTTTTCTTAATATATTCAAACATAAAATACTATATGTTATGAACTATCTTAGAATATTATTTTTTATAGGATTTTGTTGGAGCAATAGATGGAACTCATATTCGAGCAAAATTTCCATATGAAATGCAAGGAAACTGTCGTGGTCGTAAGGAGGGGACACACAAAATGTCTCAGCTGCTATAAAAATTGATTTAAAATTCACTTATATTTTAGCTAGTTGGGAAAGGAGCACACATGACTCTCGTATTTTAACTCATGCATTATCGAGGCCAAGAGGGTTTGAGATTCCTTGAGGTATATATTTTTTGATAATTTAAATAGCACAATTCCGTTTTAAAAAGTTACTTTCTAAAATTAATCCTTGCATTAAAATTAATATTTTCATTAACATTTTTAGGGAAATACTACCTTGGTGATACCGAATATGGTATTCAAACTGGGATAATCTCTCCATATCGTGGTGTTCGATACCACTTGAAAAGGAAATTTTCAACCTTCGACATTCATCTTTGCGAACAACCGTTGAGCGAGGCTTTGGGATTTAAAAAAAACGTTTTCGTGTGTTGGATTTTGAGCCACATTGGTCATTCAAAACACAAGTTGATGTAGTTTTAACATGTTGCATCATTCAATTTTATTATGGGGGTGGATCCTAGAGACATATTTTGGATAACTTCAACTCATGAAGCTGAAAGCCAAAATCAATATGAGAGGCTCCAACAAACACAACAAGAAGAGAGAATTGAAAATAGAGAATGGGCAGCAAAACAAGTGATAATTTTTTTTTTATATATATGATTTTTCCTGATTATTTTCTTGATTTATTATTAAAAATGCATGGATTAGGCTTATATCATTGTTTGGACTAACAAATCACCAATTCATGGGATTAGGTTGTTTGTATTGTTATTGGGCATATATTGCAGAGAATTGGGCCTGAAAAGGCCTATTTCGGAGAAAAATCGAGTTTGACCTAATCCCGGATGAGAAAGGATTGCCAAGAATTGAAGCAGGAAGCAAAAAGCAAACAACAGAGGGCCTTATGACTTGGATTACAGCCATAAGCCAGCCCGTAAGGGAGCTTACGGGTTGGTCTTGCAGTTTTTCGCGATTCCTGTTGACTATTTCGGAAAGAGTTGACCAAAGTGATTTTGGGCTTTTCTAGATGCTTTTCAAGATAAATCAAAGTGGGAGACCTAATTAGAATCAAATTGTAAGAAGACCCAAGGCCTACACCTATATAAACCACCTCCTAGCTTTGGAAATTCATCACTTAATATATACAATATACGATCTAGAGAATATCTAGAGCTCAAGTAGGCGGAGACCGGAGGGCTATTCAAGAAGACATCTTGCCGACTTCTTATGGATTTTTCTATCTTTTTTATTGTATCTTGTAACTTAATTTTGTTCTAATTTTCTTTATGGCAAGACTAGACGGATCTTATTCATGAGTAATTGAAACTTTATTATGAGTTCATATTGGTTGCACATATTTATTTAGTTATGATTCATGTTCTCAATGCTTTTGAATAATTGATCAATATTTAGATGATCTAGGTTAATGAATTGAAGCACGTAACTATGAAGGTTTGTTAATAGTTCAATTGAATCATAACCATAGGTTAAACTTTGCTATGAATAGTCCAAGGTGATCTGTGTGGTTTTGGTAGTAGTTGGCTTAAAAACGGTTGATGAATCCAAGATTTTCATAAAACTTAATGCTCTCTTTATTATTTAAAATCACATAGGGATATGTTGGGTTAATAATTGAAGTAGGGATAATTTCGCTAGGAATAGGCTAGTATCTAAATTAGGTAAATTCCACTGTTATAAATATGTAATATCAATTGCATAATAAAGTTAATAAACCCTAGATTATGATTGAATAAGTGAAGTCGAAATCTTGACATATATTTATTATATTATATATTGTTATCTTTATTATTATTAAATTAGTTAATTATTAGTTTAATTAGATAAAAATCCAACCTTTATTATTTGCTAGATAAAATAATAATTAAAAATATTGGTATATAAGTTGAAACAATTCTTTGCAGGAACGATGATCTTTTATACTATAATTTGATTAGTGTACACTTACACTTAAATCCTGATCAAGTGTTTATTTTATAAGTAATTTTTCATGATTATTCTTTTGATTTATTATTAAAAATGCATGGATTAGACTTATATATCCTTATTTAGGCTAACAAATCATCAATCCATGATATTAGATTGTTTCTATTGTTATTGAGCTTATATTGCAGAGATTTGGGCCTGAAAAGGCCTATTTTAGAGAAAAATCGAGTTTGACCTCATCCTGGAGGAGCAAGGATTGTCAGGAATCGAAGCAGGAAGGAAAAAGCAAACAACAAAGGGCGTTACGCTTGGCTTACAGCCCGTAAGGGAGCTTACAAGCATAAGCTAGGGTGTAAGGGTGGTCATATAGTTTTTCGCGATTCCTGCTGACTATTCCGAAAAGAGATGACCAAGGCGGTTTTGGGCTTTTCTAGATGCTTTTCAAGATAAATCAAAGTGGGAGACCTAATTAGAATCAAATTGTGAGAAGACCTAAGGCCTACACCTATATAAACCCCCTCCTAGCTCTGGAAAATCATCACGTAATATATACAATATACGATCCAGAGAAGATCTAGAGCTTAAGGAGGCGGAGACCGGAGGGCTATTCACGAAGACATCTTGCCGAATTCCTATGGGTTTTTTTTATCTTTTCTGTTGTATCTTGTAACTTAATTATGTTCTAATTTTTTTTATGTTAAGACTAGATGGATCTTATTCATGAGTAATTGAAAGTTTATTTAAGATTTATTATGCGTTCATATTGGTTCGCATATTTATTGAGTTATTATTCATTTTCTTAATGCTTCTGAATACTTGATCAATATTTAGATGATCTAGGTTAATGAATTGAAAGACGTAACTGTGAAGGTTTGTTAATAGCTCAATTGAATCATAGTCATATGTTAAACTTTGCTAAGAATAGTCCAATGTGATCTGTGTAGTTTCAGTTGTAGTTGGCTTAAAAACGGTTGATGAATTCATTGCCTTAAAAATGGTTGATGAATATGAGAATTCCATAAAACTTAATGTTCTCTTTATTATTTAAATTCACATAGGGATATGTTGGGTTAATAATTATAGTAGAGGTATTTTCGCTAAGAATAGGCTAGTATCTAAATTAGAAAAATTCCATTGTTATAAATATATGAAATAAATATCAATTGCATAATAAAATTAATAAACCCTAGATTATGATTGAATAAGTGAAGTCGAAATCTTAATATATCTTTATCATATTACATATCTTTATCTTTTTTCTATTAAATTAGTTAATTATTACTTTAATTAGATAAAAATCCAACCTTTATTTTTTGCTAGATAAAATAAGAATTAAAAATATTGGTATATAAGTTGAAA
>JAUMHB010059978.1:0-14841 GCA_032359685.1 Pittosporum tobira
GTGTAACATCCCTAATTCAACTTACTAGTCCCACAATCTCCATGCGAGATTTAAATAATTTGAAAAATATTAAGTTCTTTGGAAATTTCCGAATTTATTAACCTAAGTGTAATTACTACCGAAACTGCACAAGTCATCTTGAACTATCTCTAGCAAAGTTTAGCATATGGTTATGTCTCAATTTGCACTCACTAATCTTCACATCTCGGTCTTTCAATTATATAACAGAAGATTATCTAAATAGTAGCTAAATATTTAGAAGCATTAAACTCATAAGACATATCTCCCAACAAACAGATTCATAAAAAATATGATAAAAACGATAACTTTAATTACTCATGGGCAAGATCCATCTAGTCTTAGTACAAGAGTGTTTAAAACATATTTAGATTACAGAAAACAAATAAAAAGATAGAAAAACCCATAGAGAAGTCGGCGGGAATATGTCGTGGATAGCCTTCTGGTCTCCGCCTCCTTGAGCTCCTCTCCTCTTCTTTGTGTTCTTCGATTTGCCGAAGTCGAGATCTAGAAATATGAGCTAAGAGGGGTATTTATAGCTTTCAATCTTGGAACTAATCATAAGTCGACTAAAATTAAGTTTTTTGTCTTTCAGTCTAAATCCAACTCTTTAGAAAAGGCCAAAATCGCGTAAGTCAAAACTTTTCGGAAAAGTCAACAGAAATCGTGTAAAACCTCATGGGCCACCTTACTAGAAACTTTATGGTCGTATGACCTCCTTACGGTCAAGCTTACGGCCATAAGGTCCACTGGAATGTTGTTTTTGCTCCTTGCTTCAGTTTTGACGATCTTTGTCCGTCCGGAATTAGGTCAAACTTGGTTTTTCCTCTGAAAAAGGCATTTTCAAGCCCAATTCTCTGCAATATAAGCCCAATAACCATAGACACAATCTAATCCCTTTGATTGATGATATGTTAACCCAAACAAGGATATATAAGTCAAATCTATGTATTTTTAGAGTAAATCAATATAATAATCGCAAAAAAATATAGATATAAAAAGCACTAATCACATTGTGGGCAAGAAGGACATATAAGCCAAAATTGCACTTAAGCTACGAATGCTTGTTACAACTGTGGAAAAAAGGGACATTTGGTTCCTTTTTGCGAATCCCCGAAGTCAAATTCACCGATAGCAACGAATCCAAAAACTGCCACGGATAATCCAAAACATTCAGTTCGTGGTAGAGCTTTTGTTGTGATTGATGAGAATAAATAAGGCCCAAATGAAGTCATTATGATAAGTTATTAATCAACTCTTATGAAGTTTATAAGTTGATAGATACTAGTTCAACGCATTCTTTTATTTCACCTACTTTTGGTCAACGTATGAAATTGCTGCCTAAAAAATTAGATTATGACCTCTCTGTATAAATTCCAATAGGCAAAACAGTCGTAACATCTATGGGTTATAAGTCATGCTCAGTTCAAATAGGAACTCTTACGTAACCTGTTGATCTTGTTTCCCTTGATATGTGAGACTTTGATGTAATTTTAGGAACCAACCTTCATTTTAAATGCAAGCTACAAAACCTTTGAAGTCTACAACTATTATTTCTAGCTATAAAGCGACTCGTCTTTTGAAAAAGGAATGTCAAACTTTCTTATCCCATGTCACAGATCTGAATAAAGATTCTTCAAAATTAAACACCCTTCCTATTGTTAAAAAATTTTCCGACATCTTTCCCAAAGAGCTACCTGGCCTACCTCCAAATAGAGACGTTGAATTCTATATTGACCTTGAACTTGAAACCCATCATATTTTTAAAGCACCTTACTATATGGCACTGGTGGAACTTCAAGAGTTAAAAATTCAACTATAAAAGTTGTTGGATGTGAGTTTTATCCGTCCAAGTTCATCAAGTTGGGGTACTCTAGTCTTATTCGTAAGAAAGAAAGATGGTAATCTAAGGTTGTGTATAGATTACTGGGAGTTAAATTGTGTTACCATTAAGAATCGATTCCCATTATCTCAAATTAATGACTTGTTCGATTAATTACAAGGTGCCATGTATTTTTTAAAAATTAACCTTCGTTTGAGATACCATCAGTTGAGAGTTAGAGCAAAAGATATTGTGAATACTGTTGTTAGAACTCGCTATAGACATTAAGAATTCTTGGTGATGCCTTTTGGTTTAACCATTGCCCCTACAGCCTTCATGGACTTGATAAATCGGATACTCAAAGAATACTTGGATCAATGTATAGTCGTCTTTATGGATGACATTCTCATAAACTCCAAGAGTCATAAGGATCATGAACTGCACTTGAGACTAATACTTCAAAAGCTACGGGAGAATAAGTTGTATGCCAAATTGAAGAAATATAAGTTTTGGATGGAGAAAGTGATGTTTCTTGGACACGTTGTTTCCAAGGATGGGATATGTGCAGATCCCGCTAAAGTATATGCAATATTAAATTGGGAACAACTAAAGGCATTGACAGAAGTTCGTAGTTTCTTGGGTTTAGCTGGTTATTATCGAAGATTCGTTGAAAATTTTTCTCGAATAGCCATACTGCTAACCCAGTTGACGCGAAAGAATACGAAATTTGAATGGAATGAACAATGTGAGAAGAGTTTTCAAGAACTCAAAAAAAGGTTCGTTTAACAACCCTAATTATTAGGACTAGAATTGGTGTGCAAAACCACTAAGAAAATTCATCAAATCCGACAACGTATTCAAACAGCTTAGGAGCGATAGAAGAATTATGTTGACCTTCATCGATGACATATCGAGTTCAAAGAGGGAGACCATGTCTTTCTACGTGTTGTCCCATGGAAAGGAATAACCCGATTTGGTAAAAGAGGAAAGCTCAATACTCGATATATTGGACCATTCAAAATCTTAGAACGAATGAGAGTTGTAGCTTATAAGTTATCGTTACCGCCCGGTATGGCTCGAGTTCACAATGTCTTTCATATATCTATGTTATGTAAATATGTGAAAAATCCTAAATATGTTATCAAAATAGAGCCTGATGAGATTGTTAAGGATCTAACTTACGAAGAAACTCCAATCCATATCTTAGACAAGAAAGAACATGCTCAACAGTCAAAAGTTATACCCCAAGTCAAAGTTCTATAGAAATCATATTATGAAAAAGATGACTTGGGAGCTAAAGTCAAAAATACGATCTAAGTACCCTCATTTATTCGACATGCCACGTACATTAAATTTCGTGGACGAAATTTCTTAAGGGGGGTAAATTTTAAGAACACAATATTTTCAGTATTTTATGAAATTTATTTATCTTAAACAGTATAGTGTTGGTGGAGATAAAATAAACTATATGATCCTAAGTGCAAATATTTTCGACAAATAAATGTCAAAGTTGAATTTAGAGAATATTCGTTTCCGAACGATGCGTCGCATAGCCGACAAATAATTGGCAGACCCAAAACAAAGTATTTGTGGATCCTATAACAGAAAACGTGTGAACCCTATAAAAAATTATTAGACAATTATTGTGCTATCATGAGTCTTAAATAGTGAATATTTATTGACCGATCACTTTCTGCTGTATTATTACATCGACAATAATTATAATAGTAATATGAGTAATAGTTAATATATACTTCTTTTTTGTTGATAAATAATTTGCTATGACTAGTACCAATAGTATTAAATATTTTCTCAGTATTGGAATCAATTATTAAGTAAATAATTGTAGTGCCAATAATATTTAGTGTATGACACTCGTTATAAAAAGGTAAATGAGTTATAGCATAGCTATCAGATAAGAAATGATTTAAAGAGTCGGTAAAAGAATGAGTTAAATGTAAAATTGTGCATTGTACTATGTCTCTTTTTACAAATACATTATTGTACTAATATTTTTAAAAAGCTTATTGGGGAAGGTTGACAAATTTTTTTAGTATAAATAGATGGCTTGAGAGGAAATATTTTCACACATTGATTCATTCTCTTCATACTATATTGAGTGGTTCCTTAATATTACAAAATTCTTGTGAGTATTTCTAAAGTGTTACTAAAATTATTTTTACAAGAGAATATAAGTGTTACCAAGAAATTTTTATGTAACACTTATCTTTATTTACATTTTTCGATAAAATAATTTTAAATCATATTATACACTACGTACAAAACTTGCAAAGTACATTTATTATACCAAATATTTTACAAGAAATCTTATTTGCAAGTTTTATGTAAAATTTTACTTTTACTCTTCTTCAAATATTTTGCAAGTTATTACAAAACTTTGAAACAAAATTATTTTTATATGACTCTTAAATCATACAAAATTATTTTATAATATAAATTGGTGTTTGACGTACTTTTGAAACCATAGTCAAAATATATACCTAAATATATTTCTATTACTGATTAAATTATAAGATACAAAATGATTTATAGGTCAACTACTTGTAGGAAGTCATAATTTTACGGAATATGCGTTAAGGTAAGGAGTATCATCCTTTTGCTTCTACTGGAAGGAATATCATTTGACATTTATGTTATGCTATCATTTCCTCTTGAATATAATCTTTTGACCGAAAACACTTTATTCAATTTTGAAACTGTTGAGATTGAATATTATAATTGACTTTGAACATATGATGACATTTGGACATATGTTGAAAATTTGATTGTTGAACAATTATTCATTACTCTTTGAGTAATAATTATTCCTAAATTCATTGATTACTATCTTGTTAATATTTGACTACTTTTGTTATAGACATTGAAAGTGACATCTTAATTATTTAACTGATAATCAGGTTTCAGTTTCAGATATTGATTGTGGGTGTCTTAACTTGAATGGCAAGAGCGTAAAATAGTATATTATTGGCATGTGTCGCAGAATTATTAAATTGTGATTGTCTTTGACTGGGGGAAAAAATTTGTAATATTTGTGGTGTTTACCTGTGTAGTAAAGTCAAGTATGTTGGTATGTCTAGTAAATATATCATATTGACGATTTAAAAACTGAAAAATTTAGACATTCATAACTGCTTATTTTTGTGATTACCTTTCCCTTGCACTTACGTTGACAGTATTTCACATGTCTATGTTCTCATTCACACTCAATTTGCTGACTTATAAGACTTAGAATAATTTTCTTTATTTCAGTTATCCTTAGTCATGGTATTTCTTACTGAGCTATTTGAGCTCACTCATTTGTCTTATATTCCTTTCAGGTGCAAATAACTAATAGCGAGGTTATTGAGGGGAATGAACTAGAGATCCAGATAATATAATTGCTTAGATGTTTCCGCTGCGTACCTTTCGAGAACAATAATTTGTAAAGAGTGTCTTACATAATATTCTAACGTGATATGATGTAATTTATTATAACTTTGTATATTTTACAATAAAGTCATATTTGTAGGGGAATATAGTGGTCAAAACATAGATCAGTATCTCTCAGCCGATTACAACAGAAAATAACGCAAATTCTTCACCACCATCGTTTGTCTACTGCGATCCCTTAGCTGCCTTCGATCTAAACAAAAAATAAACCAAGAAATAACACAGGTTACTTAAATGTTGTAAGTTATGCAATAACTAATACTCCCTCTGTCCAAAAAAGAATGAGCTTTGACTCATCATTTTGTCTGTCATTCTTTTTTGGACGGAGGGAGTACGTAGTATTATCATGTTGGAAATTATTTTTCATAAACAGGATATCATCCAAACAGCTTTCAGATAGGAGGCTAATCAAACTATTAATCTTATTACAACATGAAATTAGAAGGAGACACGAACAAAAAGCTCGTCTACACTAAAAGCTATACAACTCCTAGACAAGCTATATAGTATATGATTATTCTACTGTAAGAGAGCAATTCTATTAAGACAATTCTAAGAACACATCTATGGGTAAACATAAAAACAAAACATGCCATCTTATACCTTACTTCAATCTTCTATCCAAAATAAATTACTAAAATAAGAACCACAAACCTGATACTCATTAACTATTCGAAAGAAATGCTCATGCGCTAAATGACTTCTATAGAATGATGCATGCACATGTTGGAAAAATTTCATGACATTGTTTTCTGGGATGTATATCATCATGTATATCATCAGTTTATAAGAAAAGACCATCAATGAACGTGGCGATGCAGATCACCATATAGCAGTATATCGAGACATCATGTGAAAAGGCTTGTATAAACATACTATATCAAATAAAAGGGACAAAAATCCAGGGACAAAAAATATCGCCCCCTTTTCTGTCTGCCAGACTTCATAACGCAGAGCGGGAAACCCAATAAACATGTGAGAATGCCGTAGTCAGGGAATGAGAAGATGACAAATAAAACTAAAACAAGTACCTTACGTCCTGTAGATCACTCACAGCTTGTTGCATTGCATAAAGGGCTATTTTCTTTACCTGTTCAAATATTAGGAATCCATAAGGCTTTGTGTGATAAAACCAACAAACCATTAGATAATAAAATGTAAATGAATCTGTAAAATCCTATGAATTGGCTGGAACGGATATGGTGGTACAATGTAATGTCAAGGAAATCAGGGATAGAGATGGCATAATGTTATGGAAATCAAGGATAGAGATGGCATGCCTCCAACTTGTCTTCCTTGGCCCTATGATTTTGGGGAAGAACCCGGAATTCCTCGGCTAATCGCATGCACTCATTAAAATTTTCAGGGGAGACGAAGTCCAGGGCAACCTTTATGCATGACTGCAAAAGAATTAAAAATAAATAAAACACATTAACCGTCGTTTCAAAGCTGAACAAATTCACATATTAAGATTGGGAACTTGGGTACAACATGTCTTTCCAGACTAAATAAGCACCCTAATTGTTAAATAGTACAATAGAGGCATCCATATGTTGGAGTATGCAACCTATACATAACGATTAATCTTAACCTTAACAGTGTATGAGTTTTCAAAGGGAAAGGCCTCCCATACCCTTTCAGTAAACAAAAGGATGTCTAAAATTGCAAGCCACTCCAGCCACTGATTTCTATTCCAAAAGATTGCATTGTAGGATTTTGAAAGGGAATGAAATCTATCAGAGGTTTCTAAAGGAAATAATATCTAATACATTAAGTCATCTCCAAAATGGAGCAGATCTCTCACAGCATTAGGCGAAGCAACAAATAGTAAAGATTTCTACTCTTACGTTTCACATTCATTTTTCATCTACTGCAGCCAGTTTGGCATAAAAGTTGCAGTTGAGCATAGAAAGTAAATTTTATTAAAACAATAGTGAGAACACAAGTTGTGGAGGGAACAAGGACAAACGAAAGATAATGCCACACCGTACTGGGACATCTTGTAATCTCCTTTCTTGGGGGACATCATGCGATCAACTATTGGGCTGAGCAAAGTCCCATCACGTCTGGTACTCTCGGTTTCAGTTAGTACTGCCTTTGGTAATTTATGGATCTGCTTGATGAGGAAATGTCTATCAGCGGCAACAGGACTTATATTAGGATGCTTTTTGGCATTAACATTCTTCAAAATGAATACAGATCTTGCTCAATTATAGTTCACCATCACACGTGGCACACTAAGTTGTTTAAAGGTAGCCTGCATTCACAAGAGGAGAACAGAAAACATGGCTTTCTATATTGTGTTTGATGGCATATTTGCATTATAGTGCTCTCCAAATTTCCAAGGATTTTGCCAACTTCTGTACAACTGAAATACCCGAAGGTGTGTAGCTTTTTCTCAAAACACCATTTACCTACCGTACCACCTGATAAGGTACAAATATTAGTAACTGTGGCTGTAACGTACGATTTTTGTCGTTTTGTTTAGTTGTCCAACAAAGTAGCCACAAAATAGGCCTCAGTTAATTGCGGAAGTTGATCAAGTACCATCCCCTTGTACTTTCCGAATTCATCATAATATTGGTCAATGGTCTACTGTGCTCACTTGTTTCGGCAACTTAAATTGCTCAAATATATTGCTTTTCCCTTGCTTTAATAAAATATCTGGTCACGAAATCATCAGAGAGAAGTCCTCCCAGCAGATCTCAGACTTCTCCACCAAGTAAGCCTTGTGGCAATATTTTTTAGGGCCACGAAGATGCATTGCAACAATAGAGACTTTCCTATGTACACTCACTTGATGGATGTATTAGGTAATATTAATATAAGTTCTTTGGTCTCTTGATTAATGAGACTCTTATTAGTTAATACCCTTTTAGAAAGAGGGGATCAGTTGAACAGGATAAGAGCAAGATAAAGCAACGATATCAGCTCTTTGGTCTCTTGATCAATGAAACTCCTAAAATGGAAATCCCAAGAAACAAAAATGCCATTGAATTTGATAACCAAAACATGGAAGCATTATGCAAAAAGGAATTGCACAAACGGTTAGAATCCATTTACACCCACAAATACACAATGTGCTGGAAACCTCATGTTTGAGCTTAGAACATAGAAAGCATTTGACTATCTCATGTGGACTTCTAAGTTCCCTGTCGCATCTCAACAGTTACATCATGGGTCTCAATTACTTGAACTAACAGCATTTTTCCATTCTGATTTAAGCATGATAAGTATGGAATTCATATTTCCACCAAGTAAATTGATATTTCCGCAAGTCTGTCTCAATTTTTAAGCAATACAGGCTTGTCACTTGAACTTTAAATGTT
Organism: Pittosporum tobira; assembly: GCA_032359685.1. NCBI lineage: Eukaryota > Viridiplantae > Streptophyta > Magnoliopsida > Apiales > Pittosporaceae > Pittosporum > Pittosporum tobira. Next base: position 8,620 of record JAUMHB010059978.1, read on the forward strand.
GTACACACTGGTGGAAATATCAGTTTCAGTAGTATTATACACCACCAAACAATTTGCAAGAAGGTATGGCTCCAACTTCTGTAGAGTAAATTGCATCAAACGAAATCAATAAACCAAATTACCTTTAAATTTCTAACTTGATGAGGACAGCCAGCTGGTATAAATACTGCATCCCCTTGTTTTTGCACAAATGTCCATGGTTCGATTCCTGAACACCACGAAAACATGAAACAATGAAGGGAAAAAAATCTTGAGCTAATACATCTACCACATCTAACATATGGAAAACCTACCATATTCCTCTTTGAGTCTCTTTTTATGCTCTATAGTCAAGTAAAAGGTTTGGTCATGAATAGGGTGAACAACCTGTAATGTTATACCAAATACACAACAGAAAATTCAAAATGTCAACTAATATAAACAGGATTCATAACATGTAAGCATATGGTACGCAAACATTTTAAGAAGTTGCACATCTTGCCTCCAATTGTTCCATAATACAATACTGTCATTTTTAAGAACTCTTGCATGCAGTAAGACTCCAGAAAGATAACGTATATGGTGTAAGAACTAAGAAGATGCTTTTTGTAACTCTGTAAATCTCACTCTCATTTCCTTCCTGGCCCCAACTGTCCATCTAATGGTTGCTGCTCATTTTTGCACAGATTCTGAAGTGATTTATATACTATTGCACACTATTCAATTAATTGAACACGTCAATATCTAGTAGGTTTAAATATATAATAATCTGTTTTTCCCTTCTCGGCAACTAGTTTAACCACACATGCTGAGTAAACAAACTCCATGAACCAAGCTAAGTTATTTAGTAGGAAAACATGGATATGAAGATAAGCAAGTCAAGATTATGATCATAGCTGTGGTTGCTATGATGGTTCATGAATTGGATTATTGACCATTTAGTCAAGTAATTGATTTCATGCATTAGTTGATTAATTACATGAAAGGGAGGTTGTTCATAGTAGGATTATAATGTTTATTAGAAGTGTTATTATGTTTAAGTTGATGTATGGATGTTTAAAAAAGAATTAAATGAAGTTAAAGGTGTTTTTGGTAACATGTAAAATCTAAAAATTTGTTACTGAGCACTGTTCTGAAAATTATATAAAATAATTGACTGATCCAATGGACTTGAAATTTTTACTGAAAGTACTTGGATATGTGTAGTTGATTTCCACCAAGTTTCGTAATTTTTGGAGTTGATTTTGTATTTTAATAAATTGGCCGAAATGGGCTGCAGAAGCACTCCGTAGAAACAGAGAAACTGAGACTCTGTTCTGACTTTGGAAAATCATAATTTTTTCATTACAAGTCCAAATTGAGTGATTCAAGAGTCCATACATAGCTACTAAAGTCTAGTTTCTAGGAAAATGAGTATGTTAACACAGAAGTTGTACAGAATAAGTTATATATTTTTAAGTACAGAGAGTGCAGAACAGAGTTAGTAATGATTTCTCATAAATGGAATAGATTTGATTCTAAAATGGATTCAATGTTATTCATGATTATAGGAAAGCAATTGGAGGCTAGAAAAGTGCAAAAGCTGATAAGCAAAGCATCAAGTCAGGCAAGTACATCTACTCACCCCTTTTTTCGTGTGCAGTTTCTTGTTTTATTGTGTGTGGTATTGTTTGTCGTGAATGCATAAGTTTGTTTCTTTGTCCATATGAGGTTGTACGTAATTTTTGAATGAAAGTTTTATAAACGTTTTATTTCATCCGTGTTTGAATGAAAAGCATAATATTTTTTTTAAAAGAACACTTCAGTCTAAGAAATATACTAGGCAAAGGTAATATTCTGTGAGTTTAGTCTATAAAACAAACTTGGGCGAAAGAAATAAAAGAGAAAGAATACGTGAAATGTGATGGGTAATTTTGAGTTTAAATGATTTTGATTTTTCAAGAAATGATTTCATTTTGAAATAAAAATGTTTTTGATTAAAGATTATCTTGTTTTAGAGTTGAGAGTGGTGTAATTGTTGAGCAATCTTCGCTCACGCTTGCTGTGTTTTAAAATGTTTTGCAGTTAGGCTAGACTGGGAAGAGAGTATTCAACAGGTCTTAATCAAGCAAGGACGGAATGGACGTGCGTTGGGGATTTACACTAACCGAAGGAAGGTGGAAGTGTATTGTTTGTAATTATAGAAACCCTGTTTGTAACTTCGTTTTCGCTGCAATGTAATAAACGATGTATATGAGATCCTGCTAGTAGACAAACAGGAATATAATTGATCATTCATTGGATTATTGAATGGTAGTGGATGAGTATGTGTTTGACGAACGGTTTTCTGAGTTGTACGGAACTGGGGCATCACATATTTGATCATCTTTTGTTAAATCCACTCTCATTTAATTTGTTTCCGTTCATTTATTCTGATTGGGCTGATAATGTAGATGATCGAAAGTCAATGGGGAATTTTTCAATGTTTACTAGGTCTATTTTAATTTCATGGTCCTCCTGACAGCGGCGAATTATTGCAACTTGCACGATCGTCAACAGAAGTCGAATACAAGGCCTTAGCCAATACAACTGATTTGTCGAGTACAAAGCCTTAGCCAATACAACTGCTGAATTGGCATGCTTCACTTCATTTGGTCAATTGGGTTTGTTTCTCAAACAACTACCACTGACTTGGTGTGACCATATTTGCGCAACGTACTGATGTAGATAAAAGAAATTTAACTGGTTGACGCTTTCCAGCAACTGTAGAAGAGATAAAAAGATAAAACTTCTGCATACGATTAGACAAAATTCTCTTTTCGGAAATTTCAATATCAATAAAACTCGATAAGCTTGAGGATTACAAAGGATATAAATATCTGGACTTAAAAAGACCAAAATACTCTTATACACCCTCCGTTCCATTTTATGTCCCACTTTTCTTTTTTACTTCGTCCTAATTTATTTGTCATCTTTCCTTTATTGTACTTTTTTTTTTTTTTATAGTTTTCCAACACTACACATTTAATTAGTCAACTCTTGCATTAAAACAATAACACATCAAAAATATGAAATCTATTTACTCCCACCAAGCCTTTTCTCTCATCCACTATATATAACAAACTCTTAGCAGTAGTTCAAACATTAATGGGTGCAAAATTTGGAGAAAATATTTTTTTCTTAATGAACGTGCATTTTGTAATTAGAACAACTAAATTGGATTGAAAGAGTAAGTTATATAAAATAACTAAAGTACTACTACTCCCCAAATATTAAAATAAGATCTTAATTACATTAATTCTACCCAATTAAAAAATATATAAAAAAATAAAATAAAATAAAATCTTAGGCTATCACGACCTACATCATTCACCGGTTCTTTCGAGATAATTTGTCTTCGAATTTTAAAATGCGAGAGAAGGAACCAGGAGAGCTACATGAATCTTCTTGTCTTCAAACATCATTCATCGGTTCTTTAGAGATAATTTGTCTTCAAATTTTAAAATGCGAGAGCTACATGAATCTTCTTGTCTTCAAACATCATTCACCGGTTCTTTCGAGATAATTTGTCTTCGAATTTTAAAATGCGAGAGAAGGAACCAGGAGAGCTACATGAATCTTCTTGTCTTCAAACACTATCGACGTTCCATGAAAAATTTTCCTGGGAAGTCATAGTTATCAAATCGACGATTAGGCGACCCCTAATCGTCGCTTAATTGACAAGGCGTAGGCTAAGCATCAAAATGAGTTGTCGCTTTATGTCTATCACTAAGTCGAGCGCTTTGCCAGAAAAGCGACGATAAAGCAAGCAAGTCGACCGCCTTGGTCGACTTCTCACAAATCAGTATACTTAGTGATTTACTTAAAAATGTTGACTTTTGACCATATTTGACTTCTATATAAGTTAAAAAAAAAAACCCTAACCCACTTTATTTTTACCTCGCTGACTCGCTCTAGACTTCCAACATCGACGACTAGCACCTCTCGATTTCCAAATTTCCAGATTTCGACCAACTCATCGATTGGATTCTGGATTTTCAGCACCTCTCGATTTCGGTCAGATTCACTGGTAAGTTCTTCCTTTCTTATTCTCTTCTTCTTCAGTTTTTCTTGTTCTTCTTGGCTAACTAGTCTCACAGTGACTCTGACTCTGTGTTCTTCTTGTTCTTGTTCTTTTTCTCTTCTTCTTCTTCAGTTCTTCTTGATCTTATTTAGCCCCCCTTCTAATTTTATGCATAAAGGCCTGAACTTTATGCATAAAGGCCATGCCTTTATAGTCATTATTGATTTTGGGAGGGCTGCCGCAGTGTTGCTGCTGCTGTTCGTAACATTTTGCCTTTTAATTTTTGCTGTTTGCTGTTGCTGCAGTGTTTCTTCTTGTTGCTGTTGCCTTTTAATTTTGTTGTAAAATCTTGCCTTCTATGATTCTATCTGTCTCCTATTGATTAGTATAATTAGGGTGTGTTGATATTAATTTGTAAAAGACATGGTGGTGTAGGACCTGTAGGTGTAATATCTTGTTGTTTGATGTTTGTGCACTTTTCATTTAATAATACTATCTACAATTGCATGTTGCCCCTATAGTATAAGGTCGACAATATAAAACTGAATCAACCCCGACTTGTGACGACTTTTACATTTGTCATGGACCAACTGTTGGAATTTTTAAATTCTTTGTAGTTTGTTCTTAGTTGGACTAGGAGAAAGTGAATGAAGATTGAAATCAGGAAAATTGTGGATACTTTATACTTCGAACCTTGGTTGTGGTATTAGTTACAGTTTTATTTATAATGATGACATTTATTTTTAAAAAAATTATGTTTTTGAAATAATGCTGGATATTGCTAGGGTACCGTAAACTGAAGTTACATTTTACAATTTACTGCTAGTCTGCTACAGTGCCACTGCTTCTTAAATCTTAATTGATTCATTTGCTGCAGTAGTGCAGTGCTACTCTGCTACATAGGATGGCTGATGGTGGTTCCTCATATGACATCAATGACCGAAGCAAGGATCCTAAGCTGAAGGTTAAGTCTAATGATGGTGGAAGTATGGATTTTAGTTGGATTTTCAAGATAAAAGTATTGTTTAGTGCACTATTTGTCAAAGGAAAGTAAGTGGAATTAAGAGACTTAAGCAACATTTGGTTGGTGGATATCCATATGTAATGAAGTGTTCGCGAACTACCACAGAAATTACAGCTGAGATGCAAAAAATTTTGTTGTCTAACAAGAGAAACAAACCTCCTGAATTAGATGCTGCCGATGATGATGATGATGTTGTTGAAGAGATAGCTTCTTGTAATGTTCAGAGCCAAGATTCTAATGCTTCAACTGCTACTGCGATTCCAAGCTCGATGACAACTACTTCTAAAAAGTTGAAGGGTTGTTATTTACTAAGCCAGCACCAATGCCATCCAAAGTAAAAACAATTAAAAGTCTTATTAGAAAGACTCCAGAATAAGTTGTGGATGAAAGGCATCGTCGAGGTCATAGCCAAACAAGTATAGAGAGTTGTTTAAGGACAAAAGAAGATAAAAGAGAGAGTACATCAGCTAATTGCAGATTGGTTTTATGAGTGTAACATACCATTTAATGCCGTAAAAGCCAGGAGCTTTGAAATTATGGTCGAAAGCATTGGGCAATATGGGCCAGATTTGCGGCCGCCAAGTTATCATGACTTGAGAGTTCCTCTATTGTAAAAGGCAAAGAAGGAAACAAAAGAAGAAAAGGAGAAACACGTAGAATCTTGGAAGAAATTCGATTTAAAGCTCATGTCAGATAGATGGACAAATAGGAGAGGAAGACACTTGATAAACTTTCTTGTTAACAGTCCAAAAGGGACTTATTTTATGGGCTCTGTTGATACTTCCAGTCAATCCCAAGATAAAAATTTGTTGACAGAATTGCTTGATAAACAAATTGAAAAAATTGGACCTGAGTACATCGTTTAGTTTATTACAAATAATGCATTCAACTATAAAGCAGTTGGTCATGAGTTGAAGAAGAAACCTACATTGTTTTGAACCCCTTGTGCAGTTCACTGCTTAGACCTATACTGGAGGATATAGGCAACTTAAAACAATTCAAGTCTACAATCGCAAGGGCAAAAAGAATAACAACATTCATTTATCGGCATTGTCAACTTCTTGATGCGATAAGGAACTAGACACAAAGGAGCGATAAGGAACTATACACAAGGGAGAGACCTTGTGAAAGCTGGAGTTACTAGATTTACAACATCTTTTTTAACTCTCCAAAGTTT
>JAUMHB010059989.1:0-14840 GCA_032359685.1 Pittosporum tobira
TATAAAATTGTGTAATAAATATATTAAAATATATTTATCAATTTTATATTATTGAGGATTTTGAAAATCCCCAACAGTATCTCTGCATGTAAGGATGTAGACATAGTACTGAATCATATATAGAGCAAGCGGATGATAGTAATACGTCGTGGTGTAAACTCTCTCTTCTGTTTCATGCTTAATTGTCTCAAGAACTCCCATCAGCGTCTGCCCAATGGAGTTTTGCTGAGATTGTAATCATCATCCTCCCCGCACTACAGTCGCTTCTAGACTGTATTCAGATATCTATTTATAATGCGAATCCACGGAGTTCAAATTTTCTGTCACACCTCTCTTAAACCATGTGTTATATCTCATGTATATATAATACATATCTCATTATCTATTAAAAATTATATTTAAATTAATCTATACAAATAAGAATGAAGTTATACATATGCAGATGGTAATAAACGATGAGACAGAAAATGTAACAGGAGATACAGAGTCCCTAGTATGAGTCCATAGTTGAATCCATCAAATGTCATCTTATCACGTTGATGTCTTCATATCAAGTTGATAGGACTGCTATGTTTAGTAATAGATAGATAACTGGCATGGGATTTGGTCTAACTTCTTGCCGTCTTACAGAAAAGCGCTCACAATTACTGCACGGGACTGGTCATATGAAGTTTGTTTGTAACACTGCTTAAATATAAATAAGAGATAAAGTGGGATCAAAAGTCAAAATAAATGGGATTTTCATACTTTAAAATAAAATGAACTGTTTATCTATACTATAACTTTGAATAAGTAAATCTGTAAGAATCATTTTAAAATTAATTTGCATTTGTCATATGCATAAAATAATTAAAGGGACACACACACACACACACACACACACACACATATTCTCTATTAAATTATCTAGCAAAACACTCCTCATATATTTTATTCTTAATTAAAAAATCAGAGTTTATATATATATTTAATTTAAATGCGCCTTATGTTGATAAAGAAACAAAAAGAAGGAAACAACTATGGTGCTCAAAAATCTCATGAGACATGCACGTACTGAAGTGTTGCATTGCAGTACGCATTGCAGTACAACGCAATTACTATCACAAGGACATTATAACACTTTAATGCATGTTCATGCAATTCGAACATGACGACAATCTCTGAGCATCATATCATTGTTATAGGTGAAAAAGAAGAAGGTATAAGAAAAACTAATCCGAGCATCATATCCTTATTCAAATATGCCGAACAGAGTGAATATATAAATAAGCAGCCTTATTGGGCATTTCTTGCGTTTTGAGTCTAAATAAGCTTGAAAATCATTTTTAGTTACACACAACTAATTTCAAAACGCAACAAGTTTATATTAGCTTCTCAATTTAAATTTTTGTACTAACGAAATGTTTCATTCTCAAACACACTCATTTTAAAAGTAAAATTTAATTTCATTCATTTTCTCACGAGTAATGAGAATCAAACGTGTCATAAACTAATCAAAACACTAGAGCGACTTTGAAAAAGTAGTGGAATGAGTAAAGACATGTTGGATCTGGAACTAATCAAAAGTATATATTCCATTTTAAACAGGTAGACAAGCAGCTAATTAAATATTCAAATGTCGTTTAAGCGCCAATATAATCTTCATGGAATTTGTCTGAAATTTAGAGGGGCATCAGAAAAAAGACGATGACCAGGTAATATAGAGTTCTTATTTGAAGAGTTGAAATAGCATGTGACAATAACTAATTAAATAAAATTCTGGAGTCAAACACTCGGCAAATCAGTGGACAGTGCATCCCTCGAATTTTCATAAGAATATATTCCATTAATGGGGCAGTGAAATTACCCAGAAATGTCGCCTTAGCACCAATCAAGTCTTCAACGTGTTTAACTATAAATTGTTAGTCCCTCGAGGAAGAAAATGTATCACTCGCAGGGAGACAGGGAGAGGGGTCGTACATGAAGAGAAGAATTATGTTTGGTAGCCAAGAATGAATTGCTTGCGGCTCTTAACTTCAAGGGGTATAATTAATTATACTCCATCCGTTTCAAAATTAGAGACACAATGAATCATTTGAAAACTCCTAAAACTCAAAATCGATAAATAAAAATATTGATTTTGAATTTTAGTATTTTGAAAAGTGAGCCAATGTGTTCTTAATTCTAGAACTGAGGGATTATGAATTATGTTGTACTTAAATTTCTGTTCGTTTACAGCAGGCAAGGCATTTTTGGCTAGCTTCACAGGCTCTTCTCTCTCGTGCAAGGCCTTTTCTTCCCATTGATACCACAAATATTTTAGAAATTGTTTCATATTTCTTGAAATTCAATGATGTGATTTCGACTTCTTGTATGTGCTCTAATCGCCTCGCTCCTTGAAACACGGTCCTCCTAGGGTTACTGCACGAAGGGAACCACTCTGCTGCCTAAGTAAGTGATGAAATAAGATCAAATAATGGCAACAACAAGAATATTTAGGGTTTGAAGTGTTGAATATGACTTACTGAACCTGTACTCGAAGTAGGGTTTATGTATCATAAAATAGACAAAAAAATCTACCTGTAACAAAGAAAGAAAATCCACATGTTTAAAATATTCTAGAGCATAAGCTAGACCTATATTTGGTTGATTGAAGTATATGTTCTTGATGGACCATCCAGCAAATTATAAAGTACGTGGCTGCCTTTACTGGAGCAACAATCCATGGAATATCAACATTCACAAAAGAAATTTAAACAGCATTTCATAAAATCCACTAATAATTTAGAATTAAGAAGCATGAAAAATGGTTACTTGAATATCGTGCAATCAAGTTAAAAGTAATTCTCTTTCCATATTTGTTACTTCAACAAAATAGTCTCATTTTAACAGTGCAAGTCAATTTGTTATATTTCTCGAGTCTAATCGTTAAGAATTTATCTAATTTATTATTAAGTACAACCAATAATAAAATTTGCTATTTCAAAACTTAAATGAACAAATCGATTTCGCAATTAGAAGTCAAAATAGTAGCATTTTGTGGAAAGAGGGAGTGCCAATTATTTGGTTGTGGATTTGTGTCCAATGAGACCAATGATGTCTTAGTTCAATAATTAAAACTGAGACTTTAATAGTTGTTTTTTGTAAGAGTTCTTGTTCTCTCTTATGAGATGAGATTTCTTATCTATTATTATGAGTTTAATAATGCGGAGTTTTGTCTCCTTTATTTTGTAGAATTTATAGACTATTATTTAATGAATTATAAAGTTTCTTATGAGATTCGAACTTAAGATTTATGTGTTAATAGTGTAGAATCTTGTCCTCTTTATTTTGTGAGATTTTTATCCCATTATTTATTGAATTATAATGTTTCTTATGAGATTCAAACCTTAGTTGATTATGATCCATGTCTTTATATATCTGGTGGAATCACTGCTACTATCTATTAAAAAAAATAAAATAAAATGTATTGGTCGATTGTGTACATTAAAAATGTAGCTCTTCATCGTAACGAAATCAATCAAATACAACAAGTTTTAGATTGACGAACAATGAATTCAAATTTAATTAGTAAATGTTTACAAATTGTTGCCAACTCGCCGGGCCAGGTATCATGTGGGCAAATATTTTCCTAACCAGATAGGCAGACATTCCTAGGCCATAAAAACAAACTTCACTGTTTTGACTTGGTGTCGCTCGTTCAAAGCTTGATTCGTGCTCGACTTAAATTTTAATGAGTCAAATGTTAGTACAATTTAAACTTCAGTAGATTACTCAGATTACTCAGACCTATTAAATCAATTTCTTTCCATGGATATTCGGGATAATTAATTTAAAAAATTCAAATTAATCGAGCTCAATTTATAATCGCACTTGATTTGGAAGTAAAACGGTTTGAAACAAGTTTTATTATTTCAAATTTAATAAATTATGCGAGTCAAATTTAAGAAAGTCGATATTTAACTCGATAAAATTCATTTCTACCCTAAATACTGTGTCTTTTTTCACAAAATTAATCTCATTACTCGAAATCTTGGGAGAGGCCTACCCAAATTTTTTGAGAAAAAAATTTATGCCCTTAATTTTTAATATTTCATTTTAAAGCCCTAATGAAGTGTTTTGTAAAACATTACGTATTTACCATACTTTTTGGTAAATAAAAAAATATTTATACTCCACTATTTTATAAATATTATAGCATTTGTTTTTGACTTTGAAGTCAATTTAAAACTTTTTAGAATTTAAAATTCACATGGCTTTAGTTAAGTTTAAAAACAACAAATTTTTCCATATACGTAACAATATCACAATTTTAAGTGCTAGGAATTCATATCAATTTTGAAATTGAAAATTTCTCACAATTTTAAACTAGTGTTCTTAAACTATTTTTGTGCTACACACACACATATATGTATAGTAGTTCCCCAATTTTTGTCAATTGACAATTATGAGCTTCACACTCTGGTCGTGTCACTATTTTTATCCTTTTTAAATGTGTAAATCTATTTTTGTTGTCATCGGAAGGGTGAAAAGTATAGAGAACAAACAGAATTAACAATAATGATATGTCATCCGAACTCCGAGTGACGTGTCACAACACGAATTGTTTATCACTTTTACCCTCCAATTATCAACAAATATAGAGAAAATGAATTTGTGCATTAAAAATAGATAATACGAGTGAAACAACGTTGTTTTAGAACTCCGTCAATAGACAAAAATTGAAACAAATCAAGAGTTTTATTATTTATTTGAAACAGTTGAAAGATCAATAACCAAGAATTCAGAGTAGTAATATACATTTAATCCATTATTTTTCAATAATAAACACTCTTCAAATTTACACAGGTCATATTATGTCCGGCGGGCGACATATAAAGTTTTAAGTTCTTCCGTACGTAAATGGATGTGAAAGCACGATAGAGACTTTAAAAGTCCACTTTTCCAGATAAATTCCTTCAAGAAAATGTTCTGTGGCAACATTCCATTATGGCAGTCAACCTACCTGTACGTAGTAGATTGGGTAAAGGTACATTGGACCTGGAACTGAATATAAGCATATATTCCCATTATGGGCGGGCAGGCAGGAAGGCAGCTAAAATATGCCATTGTCAATGTAGCGCCAATATAATCTTCTTGGAATTTGTCAGAAATCTACAGGGAAAAAGAAAAAAAAGAAAAAAAAAAAGGGAAGAAGATGGTCTGATCATATTCCTATTTGAAGATTTAAAGTAGCAAATCAGTGGACGGGGGAGTCAAATTTTCCAAGTTAAAGTCTTTGAGATAATGTTTTGGGTTAATATTCTTTCGGATTTAAGAGGAAAAGTAGATTGAGACATTGAGTAGATAAGTTGGTTCCCTCAATTTTTCACACGAATATATTTCTTTAATGGGGCAGCTGAAAAAAGCAGAAAATGTCGTCTTAGCGCCAATCAAATGTTCAATGTGTTCAGCTATAAATAGTTAGTCCCTTAAGGTAGAAAATGTATCACTCGCAGGCCAGATGCATTATGCAGGGAGAGAGGTCTTACATGAATAGAAGAGTTATGTTTGGTAGCCAAGAATGACTTGCTTGCTGTTCTTAATTTCAGGGGGTGTGATTAATTATACTCCCTCCGTTTCGTTAGAGACGCATGTTAATTTGCGAAATCTTAAAATTCAAAATCGATAGAGTTAAATTAAATTTGAATCTGAATTCTAATCGTATCCATTTTGGATTTTGGTATTTCGCAAATTGACTTGGTGTGTCTTTAATTTTGGAGCAGGGTGAGGATGAATTATGTTGTAATTAAACCTCTGTTTGGTTCACAGCAGGCAAGGCATTTTTGGCTAGCTTCACGCGCTCGTCTCTCTCGTGCAAGGCCTTCTCTTCCCATTTGTTACCATACTTGGTGTTGTCTAGCTTCTCTTCCCGTTGCTATCATTTCATGGAACATTGTCTAAAATAAGAACGACGACCACAACTCTGGTGGTCTCAAACACCTTCTCACATGAGAATGGTGCCCTAAATGGAAGCACTTTCTTATAGTCCCAACTCTTTCAAGTTTCAAATGTAAGACCTAATTGTTCTTTCGAAGTCAATTTAGAAAATTTTAAATTCAAATTTGTGCGAATTCAATACAATGATGTTGTATAGTGTGTGAAAAGTAATATTATTACTCCTAATTATAGTAGCACTTGTAGATTGCACTTACAATTCGGAAGGATCAATTATATATTTTTGTGATGGCCATGTTAATCACCAACATTTTTGTTTACATTTTTATGACGGATTGCGCCATCTTGTATGTCTATTTCCTTTTTGAGATTGTAGTTAAGCCATTACAAAGAAAGAAAAATTATATGTCAATCACTAAAACTTTTGTGAAATTTTTGTGATGGACTACAACCATCTCCAATTCTTTTACCTTTTCTATGATTGGATTTAAGCCATCATCAATCTTACAAGAAAAAAATAAGCATCTATGATACCAAAGATCATCTGTAAAGAAGTATTTTGTCATCTAATATTTGGGAATCACCAAGTATTAAATATGTATGACAGATTCCTAATTTGTATCACTATAAAATAAAATATCTTTGAAAAATAAAATAAAATAATAAATAAATAAATATTTGTGATAACAATCACAATCACCATGCTCATATACTACAGCATCTGTGTCTGCATTGTATCTCTCAAAAAAATATTTTGTAAATAAATAATTTTAAAAAAATGGTGCATGTAACATAATAACTTTTATTTACTATTTATTTGAATATGCAATAATTACATTATCTGTCTTATAAAAAGATTCTTATTTACAAAAAAAAAAAATATCGCTTAGTAATCAACTACTCGAACAATCCAATATATGCTTTATCCATATTCAATGTAAACATTTTTTATTTGGCGCAACCATACAACATGTAGTACAAATTGAAGTACAGAACCTAACTCTAATCATAACTCCTAACTCCTAACCTCTATTTAAGATCTACATCCTATCCTTTAACCTTAAACTTAACACTACACCAATAATATCACAATTAAATTATTTAAATTAAAATTATGGATCAAATTATAAATTATAAAAATGAAACCGTTAATTATTAACAATAAAAAATCTTATTATTAATTGGAGTAAATGAATGTTACTTTTTTGTTGATAACATTCTTATAAACAGTTTATTTTAATTTTGTTATTTTTGTATATATTTGTTTAATACTTTGTTTAACTTTTTATTTTTACCTGGATATGTAATATGTTTTTCATAAATTTTAAACATAATATACAATACAAATTATACTCCAATAACTTATCATACTATGAGTGTAGGATTTAAAATTTCGTCTTTCTGTAAAATATAATTTGAAAATTAATAGAGCATAATAGCAGTACAAGACACTCAATAAATAAGAGCACTCTATAAATGTTGTGGGGAGTGCTCTGATAGTATTATTTTTAAAATTAGAATAGCTTTTCTAAATCCAATACTCCATCCACCAAATAAAGTGTTGGACGGAAGCCAAAGAAGAGTTTTTATTATTACATCTATATATTGATTACATGCAAGCCGTAGCATATATATATATATATATATATAGGACTTTCAAACCCTAAAATGTATAGCATATTAGTTTTAGTATAGATGTCAGCTATTCGAGCAAGTGTGGAGACAAATTGAAAATGAAATGCTCCACAATCAATGTATTGACAAATAAAGTGACAATCAGTCTCAATATGCTTGGTGCGCTCATGAAAAATATTATTGTGCGCAATTTTCATGGCACTATTGATAAGAGTTATTTTGTACTTAATATTTTGCTATCTTTTACTCTTGATTTATCAATTTTTGCTTAAAAAGCCCAATCAATTATGCAATAATTGTTATATATTTAGTTTGGATCACTACTCCTTGTTTGGGCTTTGTTTTGTAGGTTTTTGGATCTCTTTTCGTGCAAATCTGGGCTTGGAACTGACAAGGAACGAATTTGGGCTGAAGAATGGCAAAACTGTAAATAAAATCAACTATGTGACATAGGCAGCATCTCCCACGGGCAGCCCGTGGGAAGGGCTACAGCCGTGGCAGCCGTCCGGCGTGATTTTTCACTTTCTTATTTTGATTCTGAAAGGGATATCCGATCCGGACCATTCATGCACGAATTTGACATAGATTTGGATTGTATATCTTGTCCTATAAATATCATAGATCTCAAACTAATATATATATGATATTATCAATTTTCATAATTCATAGTTAGTAGTTTAGTAGTAGTGTTGTAGAGACAATGCTCGGTAGGAAGACTTCAACGCAAGACAAATGATTTTTGTACGAGTAAGTATAGTTGTATCTATCTTTTCTTTTTCTTTCTTTAATTTAATTATGTTCTAATTTTCTTTATGCTAAGATTAGATGGATCCTGCCCATGATTAATTAGATTACCATTTATCATGCTTTTATGTGAGTTTATTATGTTCCGAGTTATGTTTCATGTTCTTAATGCTTCTAGATATCTAACCAATGTTTGGATGATCTTTTTCACATAGTTTAAGTACCGAGAGGAGAATACTAGTGAGAGATCATGTGAAACATAACAACAAATTAAATTTAGATAGAGATAGTTAGGTTGTTTGTGTAATTTCGGTAGTAAATACACCTCTTGTTATTTTAAAAGTATAGGGAAGAAATTAAGTACACGATTTTTTCTAAGAAAAATAAATAATGTGATAAAAAATTAATAAGATAGTGGTTTTGAACGTTTTTAAAAATAAGAAATTTTAAAATTTAGGATATATATATATATGTACTTATTTTAAAAATAAAATAAGAAAATTTAATAATAGTGACTAAATAATAGTATTATGAAAAATGACAAAAAGAGATAACATTGTTCAAAAGTTGTTTGAAATTCAAGTCAAGACAATTATCCTCTTGTAAAACAAAACTTTTCAGAAATGCTGAGTAAACAATTCAGTTAAAAAAAATATTTATATGGAGATTGTTTTTGGATCACGGAATGAGTTTGAAAATTTGTTGGTAAGAAAGACAAAACGGGAAGATGATATCTTGTGTGTATGGTTTGCAGAAAGCCCAACTAATTCATCTAAGATTGTGAATGATTAAAAATGGTAGTCCAAGCCCATTATCGTTGGTAAAGTTGGTCATACTGAGTATGATTTTGTAGTCTTTAATTATGTAATTATATTTTTAAATTAATGATATGATTAAAGTCAAAAAAATTCACAACCTTTTAGTTTTAATATTCAGATTCAATAACTTTTTTCAATTTGAAAGTTTTCTCTCTCCTATATGACTTGACTTGGTCTATCTCAGTCAGTTTTTTCTCTCTCACACGGTATTGGTTGTTAAAAGTCAACGCATTTAACATAAAATCTAACATAGTGTAACAAAAATGAACTTCAGTGAGTTGATTTTAACTTTTTTTTAGTTTAGTTATTAATATTGTAACATAACCGTAGGTTCGGTGAGTGTCAGAACATTTATTCCACTTGCAAGTAAAACTGGTAAGGTAAAGTGCATTTGTAGTAAATGTTATATATATATATATATAGATATATAAATTGATGTGTTATATTGTATTTAGTAGATGTTTGATTATATATATATAATTATAATTAAATATAATTTGTCACATAAATTTGTGTATAACTATTAACGTATATGTTAGTATACATATCAGTATTGTTTTTAAAATAATTGTCGGAAATAAGTTTAAGCTCATTAATTGCATGATACATGAGGAGATATAATCCTCACATACATACCGTGCATTAACAACGTCAACGTACAATATTTGGCGACCAAAATGTTTTGAAAAAGTCAAAATATTTTAATCACATCCATAATTGTTTTGCGATCAAATTTAGTCCCAAAAAAAAAAAAAAAAAAAAAAAAAAAAAAAAAAAAAAAAAAAAAATTGACTGGCTCCTCAAATCAGTTATAAAGCAACTACTTAGATGCATGCCTAGTTTGTTTTAAGTAATGATATTTGAACCCAAAAAGAAAACAGCAACAAATTAAATATGGTGTACTGCTAAACAAGGGAGACAACTAACATATATATATATATATATATATATATATATGTATATGTATAATTGGTTGAAACCTCGATGAGTTAGTTAGTTACACGTACAGAATGGTCCATCCAATTCTATTTCATTATGGTGTACCACGTACTTTGTTTGGTCATCTGAGTCTCATCGGATCAGACGTGTAGCCCATTAGTACCAATTGTTAATTAATTAGATCTTTTACGTCTTACTACTATATATATATATATATATAACTGAAAGGAAAACAACTCGTTCAAGCAATCAGTAACGTAACATCGATCCATGATACTGATTCCACTTCAATTATCTCCATCTACCAACCCTCACTTCAACAGATTTCTCTTAAACTGCTTGAAAGTACGTACGTAGAAAGCAAAGCAACCTCCTCCTATATATATATATATATCTGCAGGCATCAGGTTATATATATGGTGAAATTCAGATTCAAATTTGGCAAGAAAAAGCCACTTCTCTTCAACCCCTTCAAAAAGATAGTTTCACTTATCTTTAAATGCAAATTCAAAAAGCCCCTCTTCATCAAGTCTCTGCCTTCCTCTCGTCACCGCCATCGAAGCAGAGGAAAAAACACTAGCAGCACTCACAAGAGCTTTAATAACTACTACTGTTTCGGAGGAGTTCCGCGTTCACAAAGAAAATCGAGAGATCATCATATGGACCGACTCATGGAGGTCAAGAGCTTCAATAACTCAGATACTACTGGTGTGATTACTGGTACCGGTGCAGGCCCAGGTTGTTTTCCTTCGCCTCTTACCCCGGCGGCTGCTGCCAGCTGTGGCCGTACTGCTGCTAGCAAAGAAGAAGAGTTAGACGTGAAAGACGCATGCAGGAGCTTCGAGAACTACTTAATGGAGATGATTATGGAAGTAGGGAAGTTGAAGGATCTGATGGACGTTGAAGAGCTTCTCTACTGCTGGAACAACCTTAAGTCTCCTCTTTTCATTGATCTTGTTTGTAGATTCTATGGGGAGCTATGCAAGGATTCGTTCTCCAACAATTAATTAATTGTTGCTTTCACCCAAACATTTGTGCTGGAAGTATATATATATATATATATATATATCCACAAGTATTGGGCGCACGCGGATTTATTACACCTTTACAATGTCATAAGACAATTTGAAAAGACTCATTTTCTCATTTTGGAATGAAAGAAATATTTGGTATGGTTTCAACAATTATTTATTATGGTCTTGTTATTTTAAAAGTATAGGGAAGAAATTAAGTATACGATTTTTTCTAAGAAAAATAAATAGTATGTGATAAAAAAATTTAGCGAGAGAGAGTGGATTTAAATACTACTCCATCCCTCCCAATTTAAATGTCATAGTTTTTAGGCTCAATTTGATACAAGAAAAACATGTTTCAGGGTAAAATATTTTTCTAAGAAAATGGTTTCTGAGAAAATGACTTATTTTCTAATGTTTGATGGTCAAGCTGAAAATGAGACTGAAGCTATACATACACACATAGCCGCCTCTGGAATTGCTTCGACAATAACCAATTTCTGTTATGTTGAGCTATGAGACGATTCAGGCTTAAAGATACACCTTTGGGACATGTTAAATTTTCTTTCGTTGCAATCTTATTCCTACCAAATGAGAAGAACAATGGAAGTTTCCTTATACTTTCCATATAATAATAATACTAACATTTGAATTGCTAAATTGAAGTTACATGCCAATGTGTAATCTACGGTCTGATAGGGTCAGTATAATGTAAATAAAATCACATAATACTCTCTCAATTCCCAAAAATGAAAATAAAATTAAAATTAAAAAAAATGAAAATATTTTTTCAAAATTCTAAAGTCAAACCTCAAATCCATCAACACCTAGCTAGGTTTCAAATTCACATGAATTCATCAAATTTTAGTGAACATAAATTTCAATGTTCCCCCTTACTTAGTTAAGAGGAGCTTTATTCCCTCTTATTAGTGAGTTTTTTTTTTTCCCATTTATTGGATTATGGTTTAGATTGTTCGAATTAATGGTACAGAGTCTTATTCCACTTATCATTGGAATTTCTAGCCCATTATAATGATGAGTAATCTATATACACATCCACATATACCCATTATACACTAATTTAATGAAACATAGTATAATGGGTAATATAATTGAATGAAAAATGAACATTTTTATTATTTTAAATTAAATATTTAAACCCTCAAGTAATATACTTTGTGTTGTTTTATGTACAATGGACGTACAATGGTTGTGCACATAACTTTTCTCTATAATGATATTATGTGGCTCATGTAAGAGCCGAACTTTGGGTGTTGATTTGATATGATATAATTATAATGCATGATGAAACCAATGTCACCACCCATTAAAAAAAATAAAATTAACCCAAAACATCAAAACACCCAATCATAGTTAAGTGTACTGAGGTGGCGTCCTTTATTATTTAATTAATTTCATGATATGCATGTTATTTGTTTAGCAATATAAATATTTTATTCCCATTATTTATTTATTTATTTTATGTAATAGTATTATGGTATAATTATATTATATTTATATTTATATATTGTGACACTCCGGTCTCTCATCCAACCACTAACTACAGAGAACCGGTTGTTAAATACATTTTTCACCTCATTTATACAGTACAATAACATTATTCCTCATTTAATCTTTCCAAGATTTACACTACATTTCCGGTCTGTTGAGATGTAGCGGAAAACGCATAAATTACAAACAATATTTATTTACAATGTTTGATAATCGATTACTCTCTTCAATCTTTGTCCTCGGGGTAGACAAATCCTCAGCTACACGACTCATCCAAAATATTTCATACACTTCCTTCTCGATCTAATAAGTTGCAAAACATTTAAAATCATAACAAGCACGAGCGAATAATGTCCAACGAGCACAACCCTCTCAACTCTAAAACACATTAATCTTAATCAAAACATTTTCAAAATATTTCAAAATAAAATCATTTCTTGAAAATACATGCAGAGCATTTGATCTCAAAATTTCTCATTTTACGTTTCATTTCTCATTCGCCTAGTTTGTTTCATAGACTGTGTGACATCATGAAAAATCAAAATAAGGATTTAAATAAATTTTCTAGTTTTAGTTGCACGGAATAATGTTTGTTTAAGGTTATTAAAATTTTTCTTCGGATTATATATTTATGAGTTAAAGTAGAGGGGCAAAGTGAGAAATCTTGAAACAATTGAGGATGTAAGTGATAAATTGAGAGTGAAATTACCATTTTGTCCATCCAAGGTTAAGGTGAAATGACTATTCATGTTGGAGAAGCTTCCCATAGTGAAATTACTAAATTGCCCATATATATATATATATATATATACCAAGCAAGCAATATTTTTTCTTCATTTCATCACTTAGTAGTTGGCCAAAAGAGATAGAGAAAGAGTACTTCCATTGCTCTCAAGCTAGTAAGAGAGAAGAGAAGAGAAAGCAAAGGAAGTTGGGAACAAGAAGGAGAACAACGATAACAATTCATCCAAATCCAAGGAAGCAATTGATCCAAGGTATAAACCTCTAAACCCAAGCTTAAATTGTGATTTTTGTTGGTTTAAATACAAGAGTAATTGGTGTTGATCATGTTAAGATCATGGTTTAATTATGGTTATTATGATGGATTTATCCTTTAAGTGGTTTATTGGTTGATTATTTGATTTGTTGGTGAAATAATAGAAATTATCATAAGTTGTATATTGATGATCATAGTTAGATTAAAATACTTAATTGAAGGTGTAATTATGCTTACGATAGTATATGGATGCTTAGGAAGAAGTTAAGGGAAATTTGAAACTTTTAGCAAAATGGGCATAATGTGAACAGTGATTTTCAGCATTGTTCCGAAATTCATATAAATTAATTGGATTGTCCAATAGACTTGAAACTTTTTATGGAAGTACTTAGATATGTGTAGTTAATGTCCACTAAGTTCTGTAATTTTTAGAGTTCACTTGATATTTTTATAAATTGGCTAAAGTGAGTTATTGTAACTTTCTGCAAAAACAGAGAAACTGAAATTGTATTCCAAATTTAAAAAGTCATAACTTCTTCATTATATAAGTACGAATTGAGTAATTATTGATTCCATATGTAGCTAATAAAGTATAGCTTATAGGAAAAATGTTCATGTTAATACAGGAGTTTTATGAAATAAGTTATACATGTTTAAGTACAAAAGGTGCAGAAACAGAGTAATTGGGTTTTTAGTCAACTTTGGAAATTCATGAAAAAATAATTTAATTATCAAAACTTTACGAAATATTTTTTGGGAATACTTGGGTAAGTTTAGTTTAAATATGGAAATGTTTAGCTCATTTAGAGGTTTTCATTATTTTAATAAAATACCCAAATTATACTGCAGTAAACTTATTATAGAGCATAGTTTTCTGGAACTTAGTTCAAATTTAAAAAGTCATAACTTCTTCATAAGTGAATGGAATGAAGTTCTTCTTGAGTCTATACGAAGCCCTGAAAGTGTAATTTTTGGAAAAAAAATAGGTGTATCAATAAGTTGTGTATGAGACAAAAGTTATTTGTATTTGAACGCTACTGACTTAGTAAAACTAGAAATTGGGAGTTAGTTAAATTAAGTTTAAGGGACCACATTCTAGCGAATCAAAAGAAACCCTTAAGTATACAAGCTCATATACATTTGGCTCGGTCAGCACAACCACCATGTAATTTGTGACACCCCCAAATCCGGGCATCCACACCCCGACTTGGGTTGCCAATTTATTATTAAATTCATGTCTTACAAATACACAAGTCATAAGTGATA
>JAUMHB010060000.1:0-14834 GCA_032359685.1 Pittosporum tobira
TAAAGAGAAATTTTGAAAAATAGAAATTATAATTTACTCGATATATATCTTCTCTCGTAACTTTAACAAAATAGTGAATGAAGGATATGCAATACATCAAGCAGTATAAATTTATATCATTTTTCAAATCAAATGGTTATATATATATATATATATATATATGTATATATATATATATATATGGGGTCTCATCCAAGTACAATATATGATAGAAATACTATTTCATCTAACCCAACATCCACCATCAAAATTTCAATCCAATGGTTGAGAATAATACATATCCGTTACTATTAATAGTGGATGATTTTTCTTTTTATACATGGACATCCGCTACTAATAGTAGCAGACATATCCAAATGGTTGAAATTCGCAACAACGCTACTATAGTATTATTAGTAGCGGGTGATTTTTTATAAAGGGGATGTCCGCTATTAATAATAAATATTGAGATTTACAATTGGATGGTGGATGTTAAGTTGGATGAAACATTGTTTCTATCCCACTTTGTATCTGGATGTGACTATATATATATAATAATAATAATAATAATAATAATAATAATAATAATAATTATTATTATTATTATTATTATTATTATTATTATAAATTCTTTCATAATTTGAGTTTGATTGATATTTTTACTAATTAATTACAATGAGTGATTAAATTTTTTAAAAAGATTAAATTTTAGTATGTGCACATATATTTTTTATTTTTAAATGTATGTACAAAAAATAAAAATAAATTTGACTTTAATAATAAATAAATAATATCAAATGTAACCCGTACCTTACATGAATTCTTAAACTAGTGTAAATAAAATTCAAATCTCGATACCATTAAATAAATAGGACTAATATATATCTATGACTTTTTTTAATTGGTTCACAGTTGATAATTTACTAGAGTACAAAAAAAATAGTGTATGATATCCTTTTAAATAATTTCTTTATATAAACTTAATTTTACAACTTAAATTTCTAAATATGTGTAAATCTTAATTAAAAGGTGATATTAGCATTCAACTTCACCTTTTATATTAAAATTAAATAATAATTGTAATGAAATGGTTAACTAGCCTTATAATTTAATTTAAGTTGAAAAAAAAATAAAATGAAATAGATAAAACTCAACTCCGAAATAAACATTCACTTCTATTTTACCAACCTCAACATATTTCAGCCAATATCCTTGTAGC
This sequence comes from Pittosporum tobira, assembly GCA_032359685.1. Taxonomy (NCBI): domain Eukaryota; kingdom Viridiplantae; phylum Streptophyta; class Magnoliopsida; order Apiales; family Pittosporaceae; genus Pittosporum; species Pittosporum tobira. The sequence continues at coordinate 1,199 of JAUMHB010060000.1, forward strand.
ACTCTTTATTATAGAAATTTCATGTATGAAATTAGAAAGTGAGGGAAAAAAAGAAAAAAAAAACTAGGTATGTCGTCGTCTCCTGGTAAAGAGATACGCAAATTTATTATTCTGGAAGCATATACATGATATAGCAGTTCTCATTATTAATGACAAAATTGTACCGATCCAAGTTCATTGCAATTGCTGAAAAACAATGAACTAAAATCCAGATAGGAAAGCCGATACTAAATAAACATCCATCATATATACAAGTCTGCACCAGTTACAGATATTGACGGCTAGTGAAAGCCAAAAGAATGTGCTCAACAAAAGCTATAAGAATCAGCCCCCACCTGCTTCCACAAAAAAGTTCATATTCAAACACTATCAGCAGAGTTGGAAAAACACATGAGAAAAAAAAAGAAAAGAAAAATCACAATTATATCCTAAGATTCGGCATGTCTCTCTCACAGTGGCACCTGGGGTAATTTCATCTATATTGGTGGGTTCTTCTATACATGTGAGAGTCGACGTGAATCATTTTTCAAACAGAAACCCCATTCATACTATGGGGGATGATAAATCCATACTATTTTTACTTTTTTTTATTTTTATTTTTGATGGATAATAATTACATTTAAATGGGGAGGGGATGAGAAACCCCGTTCATACTATCTATTTTAGCTCCATTAATCTAAATAACTGAATTTATGCCTCCTTCCAACTCCCAGGCTTTCCCACATTACCTGAGTCAAAGCCCAGGGTCTTCAATCACCACCTAACATGGGGACACAACTCTGTTCTGCACAAGATAATATTTTGGCAAGGATAAAATAAAACACTTCACTCATCCCACAACTTTCTGTAATGACTTCAAAAATGACGCAAACTGTACATTGAGTCACTCCCTTCACCAACCCCCAACAATATTCAAAAGCAAAAGTCACTTTATATTTATAGTAATAATTTTAATCAGTAACAAGAATGAAATAAATCACAAGGACATTTTGACGTAAATAAAATATGCGATCTTCAACATTTTAAGAAATTCTTGCAATATAAAATACTCCCACCGTCCCCAAAAAAGATGGCTCAAGTACAAAATATTTTGGTCCTCAAAAGATGTCTAAAGTACACTATTCAAGTTCAAAATGTTATACTTAGATAACCTTACCCTCAAAAGTACTTCGATGACGTAGATTGAAAATTAAAAAGACAGTTTCATTAGTTTTACTTATGTGGGATCTTTTTGTTTTTCGGTACAACGGAGGCCTAAAAAAGCAACTTATTTTATAATGTACTCTCGCATCTACTTTAAATTTCTTAATGTGTGAAAAAAGTGTATTAAAAACATCTTTCTGGGGATGGAAGAGTAATGAGAAGGGATTACCTCTGATCTGCCCAGAGTTGGAGGTGGCTACTTCAGAAACAGCTGATAGTGATTTCATGTTTGAAAGGGAAATAGGCGTCAGTGGAGGAGAAGCAACTTCTTCAACCTGACTTGGATTTTGAGAAGGATCTAATAGCTTGGCCACATTTAATGTCTTTGCTCTCTGACTGCTGGAGGGTATTGAGAAACTCCGAGTAACAGTTACAGGAGGAGCTGGAAGCGGAGATGCTGCATTTGATACTAGAATTGGCTTTCTGATACCCAAGGGGGCAGAATGGCCAATCAGGGAAGAACTTGCTGGCTTGGAGGCAAAACTACCAGGTGGCCTGGGGAGCTCATGAAGCTCACTTATTCTAGGCGAAGATACAAGGGGAGGAGGTGAAGCACTACGGTTTATATTTGGAGATGAAGAAGGCTGAGAAACTGGAAACCTAGAAACAAGCTGGGGAAGTTCGGTGGAGGAGATGGGCCCGCTGGTAGATAATATAGGCTTGGTTGACCAGGGCTTACTTGGTATTGGACCAGAAAAGGATTGTATTTTATTGTTCTGAAGATTGAATGAACTTTGTGTTTCGAATTTTGGGAATGAACATCCCTCGGGAGCGGGCAGCGGTATCGAGGAATTGTTGTTATTGTTGTCGTGTTTGTCGGTTCGAAGTGGGGATGAATTCCGTAGATTTTGGGTGCTCGTGTTGAGGCTTGTAGAACTTGTTGACTGAGGACCAGAGAGAGTGGTGCTTGTAGCTGAGGATATCTTTGCAGAAGCTGGAGTGGGCAGCACATATGTGTGAAACTTCGATGGTTGGACTTCCCTACCCCTTTCAGCTGGGTCCGACTTATCTGGATAGATTGGGGCAGAATGGCTGCTCGGTCGAGGTCGCTGACTGAAAGCATGCGCCCCTTGCTTTCTGCTAAGAGTTGTCTGCACATGATAGAAGTGGGATTTTGTAGATTTTGATACAACCTCTACATTAAAAAAAGTCAAGGAATCAACTTACTCAAACCGGGTGCTGAGGTCTCTTTTCCCCCATTTTTAGATAAAAGAAGATTTTATTGATGAATAGAGAAGAAATTACAATGCAAGTGAAATGTTAAAATCTCTTTACCTCTACTTCTTCCAACTTCAAACCATCAGGATACCGAACGTCAAACTGGTCCAACTGTAGAATTCGACAGATCAGAGATAGAATTAGCCAGGTTTATCAAATGAGTGAGACATACAACACAAAAACAAACCTACTATGTTGGCAGACGGTGATATGATAAACCCCCCCTCCCCCTTCTCTCAGCCCTTTCAAAAAAGTTTCCCATATTGTATATTAAACAAGACAAGCAGAGAACAATATATATGCATATGTCTTTGGTTTATGTGGAATAATTTAATCATACACTCAAAGGCTCAAGTTTTTTTCCCAGTGGGGAACAAACATAAAAGGATCCATGTGAGAAAGAAGGAGAAGGGAAAATGGAAAGGGTTAAATTTGAAAATTTGGTAGGAGAAACAAAAAAATACACCACCAACCTTCTCCGATAGTAGGAGTATGAATCAGGAGGGGTCTAGCATGGCTAACTGGTTCCCACTAGGTAGCTTAGCTTGTTTACCATACATGAATGGCCTTTTCTGAGTGTAGATAGTTGACATAATTAATGTTTATCACAAGTGAAGTTGGTGAATTATTCTTGTGGAAAGCCTTTTTATTCTAAATGAGATTTTTAACCTTACTACTTATGGAGAAAAACGATAATTTCACTAAGCATAGGCCACAAAGAAGTAATCAATACTTTCCCATACTTCCCCAACCATCCCGACTTCGCTATTAAATCTTGGTATATTGTCTTCCAATATAAGTAGTGCACACTATAGCATAATAATAGTTTAATGCTATAATTCCTCGCATGCATAATCTGAGGCTCGAGAACTAAAATTTTTTTTTGGCATAAAGCCTGTAAACTAATGCTAAAAGCAAACGTAATCTGAGGCTAGGTAATAACGTACCTCCGTTGCATTCCTTGATGTGAAATCATTATCATCATTATTCTCAACGTTGGTCATAGTTTCACCATCTCCATTTTCCCCGTCATTGAGTCCATCGAATTGGTAGTCAATGTGTTGCTTTTCAGAAACTAATTTAATCTGAGGGTCAACTTCCTCAAGAGACTTAAGTCCCTTCCGAAAGAAATTCAACTGTTTTCAGGGGGTAGAAGGAAAAAGGAAATAAATAGTTATCAAAACTCCATGAGGGTAAGAATCTAGACATTTGTGAGCTCTTGCCAGATGTAAAGGATACCTGTGCTGCATGATGACGAGCTGCCTGTGTCAAAAGACTTCGGCATTGCCCTTGCTTTAGCGATTTCACCCGAAAAATACAGAGTCTTGCCACCTCATCATATTCAGTGCGAGCTTCTTTTACTTGCTGAGAAGTAACAATTTCACCTTTTCCACTTCTTAACCTTCCCTTATTATCTCTATTTTGTGCCAGCATGAATTCATATACCTCTCTGAAGATTATCATGTAGAAAATCTATAAAAATGCACCCAAATGACAGAAGTTTAAACTAGAACAAGAACCATTTGTACCTTTTCTCATCACACTGTAGTTTCATCTCCTGCATTAGTAAAACAAAGAAAACCCAATAACTATAATTTACCAGCAAATTGATCTATTGGTCTGATTATCAAATAAAATATGACAAGCATATATACAAACATATAGTCATACACAACAAGATCTAAATTTAAAACTCCTTTGTTCAAAGTGAAATCAACTTGGTGCTCATGACCCAGTCAAACTTATTTTTCTCTCAGGAGATCACAGTTAGATACATAAGAATACTAAATCTGCGAGGAGATCACAGTTACATACATTAAGAATACTATTGTACTAAATCTCCCAAAACATTTTAACATAAATACAATCACTACAACTCCACTTATGCTTTCTGGCCTAGCCTTTCCAAACTAAAATAAAGGAGGTTGCATCCGGTGTTGCGAGCTGGCTTGAAAAAATTAGATGTATATCAATCATAACTAATAAGTGATAGAAATAGTATCCACTTGAAATGGAATATAGTTCATTGAATCAGTGCATTTTCATTCAAATTCAAGGAGCTTGAACTCCAATTCCCATAATTGGGTACATAAATCGTCCTCCGATGATTTAATTTTGTGGGACATGAAACATATGTATAATGTTAATGGTCAATGTACCACAAATCTCCTTATTTATCCTTGCTTAATATTGGCGGAGTGAAATATGAAACGCAACCACAATGTAAGGGAAGATTTATCAATCTATATACACTACAGACATATTTTGCCCACGTTACATGATATCCTCAACAAATTACTAGGCAAAATATAAATAACTCCATGCATGTTTCAGTAGAAGGCATGCACCATAAATACAGTATTGAAACATAAGAAAAGGTCGTAGAAGTCCAAAGTGCAAAACAGACCCAATTCATTGCAATCCCCACACCCACACCCAAGGCCAAGCTTGTTTGAAAAATAAATAAAATTAACAATGCATTATATACAAACCTCGACTTTCCGAAGCTCACTGAGAAGAGACTCTGAAGGGTTTGTAATTGTAAGAATTATATGAGCGCGCTGACATTCAAAAATACCAAGTCATTACCAAGTTAAAGTCAATGTAGTAGTTTAACCGGTGCGCACAGCCGAACCTAACAGTAGTGACTACCGGTCCGCCGTTGTCAATAATAATAATTATATTAATAATAATAGTAATAGTAATAAATGTAGTGTTGTAATCACAATAAGTATGATGTAGCTACAACATGAAACTATGCACTCACATAACAGTCAACAAGTTTCTGGAGTTCTAACTGCGCTTTTCCCAGCATCAGTAACACACTTCCTGCATAGATATGAAAATCAATCACCGTTGGGTTCACATAATCATTTTAAATTTATAGCATGGAACAAACCCGAAAGAGAAGCACCTTAAGAAACTCCCGAAAAGAAAATCACCAACATATTCTGAATTCTTAATACAATAATCACTATAACCAAAACAAACAAAAAGGACAAAAAAGGGAAAAGAAAAAAGAAAGAAGGTGGTAGCTGCAGCTGACTGTGTCTTATTTAATCAAAAGAAAGATGGGGATTCTCAACCCATCTTTGATGTCTATGAAGGAAAAACGAATATTGGCAAAGAAAGACTTAAGAGTGGTGGACCCCAAACAGCAGGTCCTGGTTTGTGATTCAGGTTGATAATGATAATTCAAACACCTCCGGGATCCTGTCTCACCTGTATCTGTCATATCCTGAAATGTACTAACTGACCAGGACAAAGGCAGATCCACATAGAGGTGAGTGATAAGGGAAACAAGTTTTAAGGTACACATCATAATAAAATTAAACGATGGGGCTTTCAAACATAAGCATCCATATAAAATTGAAAGTAAAACAAGAAAAATCTTACTATTAACACAAGTCCAACTAGATATATTTGTAAAACATTTATATTTACTGTATATATTTTAGAGACGTCTATATCACATAGTTATGTCAGTGCCAATATAATTTTCCTTGAACAAATTAATTCCAAATTCCCAGCAAAAAAGAGATCATGTACGTTCTCACCACTTTCTCCATAAGCACTGGATGCAGTTTTCTCCAATAAACAGTTCCCCATTTCCAGTAGTGACTCTGAAAATTCTGAAATACGGATGTAGAAATAACTTTTAGGTTCCTTGAATAAACATAAACTATTCAAAAGTGGTATTTGATTCTTCAAGTGAAATTTGAAAGTTAGGAACTGAAAGAGTTGGAATATCGATAAATTGGTTATTGTATCACAAGTATACATATACACATGCAAAGCATGAGAATTCTTTTGTGAGATACTACCTCCATCAAATTTTTATTTAACCATATGCTACAAAAAAAGGGGATATGTCGAGAATAAACAAAATTTAACTTTGTTATTTGTCCAAAAAAAGACTTTTTGACATGATCCCATTGTGAGTCAATGTGAAAACGGAATATCTACTTAGCTTTTACCTCAAGTACAACCTTATAAAACTATGAAATAATATTCTTTGTTTTATAAGTGTGTGAAATAATAAAATTAATAAATAAATACTCGCTATATCTACCCTATGTTATATCACATAAATATGCTTGGATATGACATCAGAAAAGAGGCTTGGATATGACATCAGAAAAGAGGCTTGGGCCACCTGGCAGGTCTTATATAGTATCAAACTACAATGGGCTCCACTAAAGAACTCATGAGGACATATTTTCCAATTTCTACTGATAAAGTATCAGTTTAAACACAAGAAAATCAGGATACTAGCGTACCGTATGCACTGTTAGCTGTTGCAGCGGCTGCTGATAGTAGGGCATCATAGCAACTTCTCATATCTTGCATATCCTGCCAAAAAATGAAAATGGATATATAACCAGTATTAAAATGGCAACTCCACAGCACACAAATTACACATTTTCATAAGAGAGATTGCTTAATTTATTGAAATTTAGAATCCTCTTAACACCAGTACATTAAAACATAATACTATGATTTTATAACGCAATTGCAAAAAGAAAGCTACAAGTCTATAAGATGTGAGTGCATGTTCACGTCTCAAAAAATATTTTGTGAAGTATTGTGTGGGCAACCTACATCAGTTTAACCAAATAAGGCTATGAAATGCCTTGGTCCCTGAAAATATTCCTCACGTTATTTACTTCAATTGCCGTCTTTTAACCATCACCATCTTCCTTATAATGCTACCTCACTAGCTCAATACTAATTCTACTTCCCACTAATAGCGAGGGCCTGGGAAAGGTCAAATATATGCAGCCTTACCCTTATTTATCAATAAAGAGACGGTTTCTGCCATTACTTGAACCCATGACCAAGTGTTCAACAATTGAGCACTTGACATCACGCCATTTATTTTAATTGTATTCAGAGTATATTAAAAATATTAAAACCATAATGCGCTTTTCAGGAAACAGGCCAAAAAACAGGGGCAACTAGTATGATCCAATAACAATACTTTCCGATAATAAATTTGTATGACACAATAAATGCTTCTCAGCAAATGCCCCGAGGGAACTTGGTGGCATTTTCCTTTAAATTTCTAAATCTTTTTCCACTGTAACAGCTTCTTTACCATGTGTTTAGTTGGCAAACTAATTGACATTAAGAATGAATCAAAAAAGGAAGTAGATATCATATTTGTTCTTAACATGATGAACTAAATAAGTACTCAGTCGTGTAAATTGAGCTAGAAAATATTCTTTTTTTCCTTTTCTTTATTGTTTCACAGTTTTGTATTCCTCGACGAGTTGAGTCTGGGACTGATAGTTCTGCGACTGAGTTGCCGCAGATCCGAGTACCAAATAATCACTTTTCAAATAATGTTTTCCTTTCCTTTTGTTTCTCTTTTTTGATAAGTAAATAAATTCATTAAAGCGCCAAAATGGGGCAAACCCACGTACACACACAGTTAATGTTTCTTCTTCTTTTTCTCTTATATCATATTTAATTCTAGAAATTTTCATTTACGAGGAAATGAAATGTGTTGGGTTTGTTTTCTAAGTTGACTGGGTTGAAATCAGATCTAAGGGTCAGTTAATTACCACAGAGGTGCTCATTATACATTCAAAAGCTCTCTGTAATTTTTCAGTTTCTGTTTTCAGGTATTGCGCTTCCCATGAGGTCACCCACCATTCATCTCATGGATATAATTAGTGAAAAATGTCAACATGGCTTATGAAAAAAATGCCAGGACGGGGAATGAATTACGTAGGAAATTTTCCTCTTTCCTTTTCTAAAAGTGAAAGACTCATGTGGCTTCTGAAGAGAACAACCACAGCGGCACAGCAGTTATATGAGAGCTTTATGAAGTACTGCACTACCCTACAGGTCCCTACTTCCTTTCCCTTGAACAATAAGATATAAAGTAGTTTGGCAGAAATATAGTGACTTAAACCTAGATTGATTACAAGCATATGTTTCCGAAGATGATATGATAGCTTCCATTAAATGATATGCTGATAGATTCATTTCTAGTTAAAATTGACATAATATTAACAAAAAACATTTCAATGGTACTACTTTTAGAGAATAAACAATGTTGTGTCACTAAAATTCCATAGTCATATCCACTTATCAATTTGACACCCGGATTAGCCAAGGAACTCAACAACATTGCTGCAGCAAATCGCAATTATTAAACGCCACACAACCCGATTGACTATTAATCAATTGTCAACTCAGTAAACCCTAAACCCTAAATTTAAATTGGGAATCAGCATATAATAAAAACACAAATTAGAACGAGCTGCTACCTGGGAAGCCTGAGCTAGCTCTTCCAATTGCGCCGCCGAAGATTGATGATCTCCTCCTCTCTTGTCCTTGGCTTCGGTGGTCTTGTGAAGTGCAAATTTTTTCAGCTTCTCTAGAGGTGACTTCATCTTAAACTCAAATTAATCTAAACGCAGATATAGATTATTGTAATTAATTGTGTGATTATGTGTGTACGGAAATATAGATATAGATATAGGTATAGATACAGAGAGAGAAACAAAAGAAGTGTTGTGTCTTCCACTTCTCCTGTTCAGGCGAAAGTGTGAAAAAAAGATCAAGAGAAATGAAGAGGAGGAGAGAGAGAATTATTCAGTTGAGCGCCGAAGTGAAGATGCAACTTGTTGTATAATGACATCTGTCCTGCAGCAGCAATTGCGCACCGAAACTGATCTTTTAAGTTAAAAATAAAAAATATTGATAAATAAATACTCCCAAAAGTTTAATTAAATTAATATATTAATCTCTACACTTTCCTCAACAAGGGTGTTAGGGCGCGTCTGGCTTTTTTTTTTTTTTTTTTTTTAAATACTGTTTTGAGTTCATTGTTTTTCTCATTCTTACTTCTTGGTGGTCTTGGTTTAATTGATTATTAGTAATTATAATTTATTTTTAAAAATTTATATAATTTTTAAAAATAATTTAAATTTTTTTATAGGTTAAATATAATAATATTATTGATTTACTTTAAAAATTTAGTTAATAAATATTTTTTTAATTCAAAAAATTATAATCAATAAATAAACTATAAATTATTATGAAATAAACTGTATCATCAATTCTCCATTATTTTGTCTTTTTGTATTCCTTTTTTTTCTTTTCTTTTCTTTATTTATAAATCTCATTTCTTTTACTGTTTTGAGTTCATTATTTTTCCCTTTCTTTCTTCACCAAGTGCTCTTGCTGTTATACGTATTATTTATTATTTTTTGTCATAAAAATAAAAAAAATTTGAGTTCTATTTAATTAAAATTTGTAAATTTGTAACATTTTTAATTTTTCAAAATTTTTAAATAATAATATTTTATATGTAACTTACAACATTCATTTTGACATTAATTTTATATGTATTTTATAATATTCATTTTGACATCAATCAAAATTCAAAATAAAATAAATTCAGAGATGCGCCCCCTTTTTTGTTCTATATATATTATTCTTGTTATCAAACAATTTATTACTTTATCTGTCCCAAAATTATAAATATTTTTATACTATATTAAATTTAAAATTTAAAATAGTAGTATTTATAAGTAGTTTATAACATTCATTTTGATATTAATAAAAATAAATTCAATTCAATTCAAATTTGATTTTCAATATTTCTCAAATGAACTACACAAAAACATATACCAAAATTATATATTATTTTAATAAAATAATAATAACTAAAATCAAAAATCAAAAATAGATGTTTTAAACTTTGTGTTACTCTATACTCCCTTAGCTTACGAAAAGAAATTTTAGTTTAGATTATTTGAAGTCAATTTACAAAATTATGTTAAATTCAGAAAAAGAAAATATTATAAGTTGAGGTAATTATCTAAATAGTTTACAATATTCATGAATGTATGTGTTAAATCAAATGAATGACACAATTTTTAATTAATAAATCATAAATTACTAAATTATTTACTTATATAATTCTCTTTAGAAAGTTTATTTTTTAAAATTTAAATTAACATAACTGTGATTAAAAACCAACGCTCGGAGTGCGTGGTTCGTACCTAGTATTAGAGTAGAAGTATAGAGCCAGACGACGTTGTTTCGTATTCCCTCCGTCCTAAAAAATAATTTAATTTAATTTTTTTTAATTAAATTGATTATTTTTTAATTAAAACTATAATTATTTCATAAATATATAGGTCGTAAAACTATTCTTTACAATGCTATCATTATAAAGAATAGAGAAATAATAAGTTAAGTGTGCATATATCTTTTGAATTAGGAGCACATAAGAGAAAAATTAAAAGAAATGAGGATAAATTAAGAATATGATTGTATTTTATCATTCTAAGAAGAAATATATTTTCAATTTTGGAACCACAAAAAAAAAAAAATGATTATCTCTAATTTTAGAAAGAATAGAGGATTTTTTAAAAATAGGTGTTTGACTATAGTATTTATATAAAATGGAAGTGGTTTTATCTTAGAAATTTTGTGAAATTTCATCTATACTTAATTTTTTATATTAAAATAATAGATTTAAAATATCATGATAAAATAGAAATCTATATCGATTTTTTTCTTTTTTACTTGAAATATAATAATTATCTGTAATTTTAAAATGAAGATAATAAACATCAATGTCTTAACTAAATAAAAAGGTTATTTCTGTAATGGTGAATATCATAATCTCATAATAGCTACCAAATTTCAGAAACTTCATAAATACATTTTGGGTCTAGAACTTTTTAATCGTGCACCAAAAACTTAATAGTGTTCGGCCTTTTAGAAAAAAATTAATATAACAAAAAAGATATTATAGTAAAAAATAAATATGAAATAAATTTAGTTATTTAACTTTTCATAAATTTTACGTATAATCTTACAAAATGGAGAACATAATGCATTCCATTTATCACAATTTTCAAGTTTTATTAATTTATGTGTAACAAAAATAAAAAATAAGTGATAAATAATATTGTGAAATTTCATTTTAAAAAAATAATTTCTTATATAATTCGATACTGCAAGAATATATTTAGAAAATTGATATTTTTACTAAATTAATCAATATTTTTATCAATAGGTATCACTTTTTAAGCAGAAGATGTAATTAGTCTTACACTGAATGTAGATAAAATATATTGTTTCGTTAACATTTGATTAAACTATGAATGAACGGGAAAAAAAATATTAAATATAAAAAGAAAAAGTTGTTAATGAATGATTTTTTTACGAGTTATTCTGGTTGTAAAACTCCTAGAATTATTAAAATCCTGTCCAAAAAATTTGTCCCAACTATTGCTCATTTGAGATATATTATAGATTAATGTTTTTTAAAATTATACACATAAATTCAAAAATATAATTAATACTTATTTATTTTATAAAAAAAAAAAGAGACTAATATTGCTGTTGAATTTAAAAGAGAAAGAATCTTATTTTATTAAAAGAAAAATACTTTAATGAAAATTACAAAGAACAAATAATAAAAAATAAATTATAATTAAAAAGAAAATGATGGGAGTTCATGCAGCTAGTCGACAGATCTGATCTTCTCCAGAATACGTGGCAGTCATGGTCAACGAGCTCATTTGTACGAGATAGGTCTAGACCAGTCAAAGTCAGACTTTGGAACGTGGGCGTTTCACATCCAGATTGCGACTTTGATGGTACTCCACCATTACAGATTCATTTTGACCGTTCATTATGGGTAATTACGTTTCCACTTTTACTCAATTTTTTTATTCTCAATAATTATCTACTACCTATTTAGTACATGCTCGTATATTACTTGTCAAATTTGGCATTCTATTTCTTCCGTCTAAAACTAAATATAACATTTATATTTTTATTTATTATACAAGAATTGTAACCTTTTTATTTTTGGTAAAATTAAAATTTAAAATTATCTATTTTACCATTACTTATGAAATATAATTTATTATTTTATTTATTACTCCAACATAATGATACATCACTTCAATCACTATTTAACTATTTTAAAACATAATATAAATATTATACCCCACCACTTTAACTATTTAATCATTTAAATTATATAAAAAAAAATTTAAATAATTTACTCATAATTCACATATATTTTAAACTCTGCAAAAAATCAAATTGTTCTACTTAATATGGGATAGAGAGAGTATTAATTACATATTTGAATAACATTTTCCTACATTACTATCTTTATTCTTTTCTTCTTCCAATTGCATGCATAATGTGATAGTTAAATGGATCCAAATTTTCTTTATTTGTCATTAATTACCTGTCACATCCTACAATAACCCCACCATTCAAACCATTGAAAGTCAATTGGTCAATGGCAGCTATTACATAGTAAATAAAATCAAATGATTCAGGGTCAATTCAGATTTGTTTTGTTAAAAATTTAATTTAAACTTAATATAAAATATTACAAAGTAAAATTTGAGTACTTTTTAACGTTTGGTGGATTATTTGAACTTTATTATAAAAGAATTATTAATATTCAGTGAAACTCATTTGAATATTTAAAATTGTTCGAATTTGATTTATATTTGCGCTCGATTTAGCAGTTAAACAAATCTTAAACGAACTTCATAAGTTTGATAAATATTGTCAATTCGACTTATTTACACACTTAGATTGATATTTTTTAATTTAAATACAATTGAATAAAGAATATCAATTATTTTTTTGAACTTATACACATAAATATTCAAAGTAAATTGGGGTTTTGAGTATGACTTTCAAACTTCTCTATTAGAGTTACCAAAATATAAATAATAAAACAATAACAAAGAAGCCATATATTCGAATGATAGAAGAACGAAATTATATTTGATACGATTTGAGAAATAATGATTGCAAAGATTCTTTATATAATGTTAATTACCTATTTAAAAAAATATGAAATCTATTCGACTTAAAAGATAAGTAACTAATAATACTAATACTACTACTACCAATAATAATACCAATAGAATATTATATCAAAAATATACTCCTCTCCTCCCAATTTAAGTCTCCGTTTGATAGAGAAAAATTTTAAAAATAATTTTTGGTAAAACGTTTTATGGGAAATCATTTTTCTAAAAAAAATTGTTAGATAGTATAATATTAATTATATTAATATTATATTATAATATTTACATTATACTAGGTTACTTAGATTACAAGTTGGATTAAATGTAAACTACTTGGCCCACAAGTAACATAAGCTATATAAGGCATCTATGTTTTTCCTAATGTAAGCTGTATTAGT
>JAUMHB010060022.1:0-14829 GCA_032359685.1 Pittosporum tobira
TTTCAAAAAATGTACGAACATTGAGGTTCAATTTCAAAAAGTTTTTTTTTTTCAGGGTTCAATGTCTAAAAGTGATACAACACAGGGTCAAAAATACCTTTAAGCCTAATTTTTTTTACACATTATGTCAGTTGATATTAGTAATGGACGTCCGCTGTAGAAAAAAATATGTCCACTAGTAATAGTAGCGGATTTGATGAATACCGGCCGTTAAAATTTATATTTGGACAATGGATGTTGATTCGACGAAACTGTGCTTCTATCTCACTTTGTCCCTGAATGCGACTCCATATATGTATACATATCTAGCCAATCTCAACTGTTCAAGTTTTGATATTAACTATCAATTTTTATATCATCTGCTATCAATAGTAGCAGATGATAGTTCTTCGTATGGATCAGTGGATGATCCCTTGCAAAAAAACTACCATTTGCTGCTTCTAATGGTGGAAAACGATGACTCAATTTTTTATTTTGTCAATTGTTACAACTTTTTACTACTATTATTTAAACAGTACAGTATTTTAATTATTTATGAGTGGGTCATCATGGTCTATTAATCTTGTGAGAGTGGCTAAAATAATTAGTTACATGATTTTATTTTATTTTCTTAAAGTTTGGATTTCGGTATTTCAAGCATGGATTGATTTGTTTCAAGAACTAAGCGTCCGCGAGTAATGCCACAATGTAATCTTGTGACGCCACAAGCTGATAAATGGTCTGAATCATCCAACACAATCTCAAAATGATACAATTACTCCGTTTATATATATCGACTCCAAATCAATTTCAATTTCAAGAAGAAGTTAATATTGTGGGATATCATGGTTTAAGGACTTCAATTGGTAATGTTACTGATTTTATAACGAGGGAAAATATTCGAGGAGCATACTTGCTTAAAGGTCCTACTCAACCATGCTTTTCTAGAGAAATTGAAAATTTAGTGAAAGATGGTATAATCCATCACACAAAAGATACTGTATTTTGTTTACATTGTTATTTATTTAGTTGTGAATGATACATCAATATAATATATATAAATATAGACAAACATTAAGTCCATTTGATTTATTTACCGAGTCTCGATTCTTTTATCGAGTTGACTCGTTTCATTTACCTAGTTAACTCAATTCCAAAAAATTTTAAATTCAGATCAAATTGGTTATAAACTTAATTTACAAATCAATATATTATATAAATTACAAACATTAAGTTTGTTGATATAAGACAAACAAATTTTTTTTTTTTTCATGTTCTTGATCCAATGTGGAGACATGGTATGTTCGTTATACCTTTCATGACTCGTTTACCGAGTTAACTCGGATATAAAGATATTAGATATGTAACTTGGGTCGAGTACAATGTAAATTTAATTTTTTTTAGATCAATTACCAAAATTAATAATTTAATGATTGGATATTGTAGTCACATAACATATTTAACAATAAAAATAGTTTCATATCCATCAGTTTGTAGTTATTTACATCTTTAAGTGGACATGGACAAAACAATATTAAATATATCATAAATAAATAAATTACCAAATGAAGTGTGAAGAAGTAAAAAATAAAATAAAATACATTGACTTGGTTCATTTACGAAGTCGACTCGGTTCAATTATCAAGTTGACTCAATTCCAAAAATTTTTAAATTCATATCAAATTGGCTATAAACTTAATTTAGAAATCAATATATTATACTCCCTCCGTCCCGAAAAGGATAAGTAAAGTGGATAAAGTACGCAAATTAAGAAAATTAACTTTTTAGGAGAGTATATTTTTTTGACAAAATTGTCTTTACAAATATATTTTATAATGATAGAGAGAGAAAAAGAGTGTTTTAATGTGACATAAAGTGATGATAAAAAAATAATTACAAATTAAAAATGGTAGATTAAGTCATTCTTTTTGGGACGATGAAAATGATATCTAGGCTCATTCTTTTTAAGACAAATGAAATATAAATTTACAAACACTAAGTTTATTGATATATATCAAACATTTTTTTTTCATTTACCGAGTTAACTCGGATATAGAGACATTAGATATGTAACTCGGACTGAGTACTATGTAAACTTAGATTTTTTTTTAGATCAATTATCAAATTTTTTGATTTAATCATTGAATGTTGAAGAGTCACATAACATAAATAACAATAAATATAATTTTATAAGCATCACTTTGTAATTATTTATATATTTAAGTGGATATGAACAAAATACTATTAAATGCATCATAAACAAATAGATTATCAAATGAAACGTGAAGAACTACAAAAAAAAATTAATATAAACAAAACGTTAAAAAATTGAATATAGATCAGATAACGCTGGATATTTTATCAAAAAAAAATTAAGAAACTATTATAAATAATATATTAAAAATTCGCGTATAATCCGAACAACGTCAAACATTTAGGCTAATTTATTGAAAAATGATATACAAGTTTAAAGATGATCATGTGAGCTCGGCGATGATAATGATACATTTATTGAAAAGGGATATAGGTTGATTGCACGTCAGAGCACGTCAGAAATTCTAACAGTAAACATTAAAAATGCGTCAAGGTTGGGAAGAAAAATGTGCCACTTGACAGTCAACCTCATGACCTAAATTCCTGGGTAAGCCACTGCTCATATATGTGTGTTTTAAGAGAAAAATAACTTTGGTCTTTCCCCTCTTTTCATCTTCTCTACCAGCCCTGTGGCGGCACCATCAAAACACCCAGCTAAAAACACCATCAAAAAAAGGAACTTGGTTCTTTTTCAAAACTTGTAAATGATGATCATATTCTTACAACAAAGGCAGGGAAGACTTTATCTATTATCGTATAATATGTGGCTATTTACCAAAAAAATAAAATCAAATGACACACACACACACACACACACACACACACACACACGCGTATATATATATTATCTACAGCAGTAAAGGAACAACAGAATGTTACAGTGCTGCAATTTCATCTAACTAAAAGGTCTTCATTTAATCTATTCATGCTAATCAATGAAGTTTTAATTCAACGCTACTTATGTGATGGATCCACCCTCAAACCTTTCTGCCACATCATTGATATATTAGCCCTGTTTTATCCTAGTCAGTTCCCAGAGACTAGAGAATTTTCAGGCACAAACCATGAAGAAGCTATATATGGTAGCATCCAACAGGGAATGAATCAATGCTGTATCTGATTAATGATGAAGTGGCCAATTCTAAGCCTTCGGACATTTCAATGCTTCCATGCTAATATTGATTTGTTTACGTCGATTGGCATTTGGGCATATGATCAAGCAAGGCTCTCTGAGGGCGGTATCATCTTCCGGCGAAGGAGGGAGGACACCAAATTTAAACTGCTTCAATGTAATCAGATGGGAAAGTACGAATTTTAGATAAAATCTTGGGAGAACATTAATGGATTAGCCGTAAGAGAGATTAATTGAAGCTTACATATACATAAATTATAATATACTCCCTCTAATTCACAAAAGGAGTCCAATTAAAAATTTATTAAGTATATATCTTTTATTCCATATTATAATTCCTAAAATAATTAATGTTCGTTTAACAGTAATGACATGATAACATAATTGTCATGGTAACTTGAGAACATCGTGTTATTTTATTTTATACTATTATCAATCAAAATGAAACTTTATGTGGAACAACAAAATAAATTGACATATGAGACTCTTTTTGTGGGATGGAGGGAGTAATCCATTAAGCCCTATTATCATGGCAAACAGACCATGTACCTGACAGCTATAATCACTGAAGTTTGGCTCCATCAGCAAGGGAACACCCATGCCATCCTTGATGAAAGTCTGAAATAACAACAGTGCAACAAAACTAGAACCTACCTCTCATCTGGAGTATAATTGAAGTAAAATATCCCATCACTTATTGTAATTCTCATCAAGGTTCGAGTCCAGAAACG
The DNA here is from genome assembly GCA_032359685.1 of Pittosporum tobira. Taxonomy (NCBI): domain Eukaryota; kingdom Viridiplantae; phylum Streptophyta; class Magnoliopsida; order Apiales; family Pittosporaceae; genus Pittosporum; species Pittosporum tobira. Next base: position 3,937 of record JAUMHB010060022.1, read on the forward strand.
AAAGTTTACAACATATCAGTAAATACATCTCAATATAAAATTTATTCCCGCTAAAAACTATTTAGACGGGTAAGTATTTCTTTAAAGAGAAATGATATACAGTATTTGAGAAACATAAGTTTTAAAATCACTAACCTGTGTAGGGAGCTTGCATGTATTAATACATATTCCAACACATTTGCTCTCCTCTAGGTACTTGCATCTTTCAACAAATACCTACAATAATATCCAAAGTTCCAAACCCCAAACAGGGATCATGACTTCCGAATTACAGCATATAATAATTGAAGATCAGCTAGTCAATGGAGGAGGTTATTCAAAATGTTAAAACCATTACCCCACTCATCAATGAGGACCCATCAGAAAGATCAACAGAATTAACAGTGCAGGGACCCATGAGCCATTGGCAAGATAGTGCAGTCACCCTTGCTTCAAAACAACAGAGAATACAAATTTCTAGCAATCAAAGGACCAATTGACATACAAATTGCAGTAACAACCAGTTCAGGAAACACAAATTAAGTTCTCAGAATACCCTCAGAAGGATAAACTCACCAACCATCATGGCAGCCACTTTCCCTCCTGCAATAGGGGCAATGAGCATTTTGTAAAGCTCTAGCAATAACGGTGGAAACAATGATCTTAATATCCGTACCTGCCAGAGCCGTATGTAATTGGCAAAGAGACATATATGCATATGGTTAAAGCATATCTACACTCAAGTATTATTATATAACTTCTTCATCAGATCTTCTAGCTACTACAAAGATTTTCAGTTTTTGTTGTGCTAATTCAGAAAATAAACAAATGGAGTCTGAAGTACCGCTGCTTCTGTGGCTTCAGAGTTGCTTCTGCCAATCATAAGACGGTTTGCCACTTCTATGAGTCCATCATATCCAGGTCTCTCTGAATCCCATCCCGCCTCCTGTTAATAGTCCATCAAGAATATCAACTATACAATTTATAGAAGTATAACATTATCAAATATCAAGTGAAAAACAAGCCACAACGAGAAAATTCTTAGCTTTTCAACTCAAAATGCAATAAAACTATGAGAATTAATAGGGCACTGAATATTCGAAGTTCCAGCTTTGCTGCTCTTTCTTGCTTTACTGCTCTTTCTTGCAATAGCAGAAAGACATATATAAAAACATTTATTCCCTTAGTTCCACTAAAAAGTGATATTTTAATTTTTTTGAAGTCAATCCGCCAAATTATAATATAAATTTATCTAATTTTATTCGATACAGTCATCAATATCGTACACTACCTAAAAAATATGACCAAATACAAAAATTATTTTGTCCAAAAATATATTGCAATAATTTTAAATTTAGGATTTTGTAAATTGATTTCGTAAAATTACTCTTTTTGTGAAACAGATCGTCTAATAAAACCCTATTTTTACATATTTATCATCAATTTTTACCCTTCGTGTTCCTTCCTTTATCTATCCAAACAAAAACAACACAATCACAGAAAAAAAAAATCCTAAATCGAAGGGACGTATGACTAAAGTAGAAGTCAAAATTGAACTGACCTGGACCATTTTGTTTCTGAACGAGTTGAGAAGCAGGTTATCCAAGATACTTGGTTTGTATTCTGGTTTTGAATTTTTCTCTGTTGACTTCATCTGAATAATAAAATACAGTAAAATTAAAATTCAAGAGTGCATTCAAGAGAAGTGCTTCTTGAAAGAAACTGATGCTAAAATACTGCACAAAAACGATCAAGAAATGATGAAACGCACCATTTCTGATTGGGGAGAGATACATGAAACTCGAAAATTAGGGCTGTGTAGGTGAAGTTTTGGGTGAGAGATATGAAGTTCTGAACGAGGGATTAAGGTGAGAGCCGGACGAATCAGAGCCATAGGTGGGTAGACAACGTTTAACTGAAAACCAACGAGTAACGAATTTTAACCCGTTGATACATATAGTGTACGTATAGTATAAGTGTGTAACCGTATGCAAATGCAAATGTGACCGAGTTGAATGAGGTAGAGATGGTACAAAAAGCACGAGGATGAGTGTCGCATCGAAATCGAAATTGATTTGGTCAAAGTTTGAATAAATTTTAGTCCGATTAAAATTGAATAGAATTTTTAAAATATTAAAAAAGTTTAACAAGTTAACATATTAGGAGAAAGACTTGGTCTAGACTAGTCTTTGAACTGGTCCTAATTAAAAACCGACATGAGCTTAGTCAGTCTTAAAAGTCCTATGAAAAATATACATAAATTATCAAATATTATAAAAATTACTTTTTTATTTTTTAATCTTTTTATAGAAATTGCTAAGTATTGTAAAAATAAATTTATAATTATATAAATTATTAACTACATAAAGTAAATAATTATGTAAAAGTAACTAATTATATAAAATAACTATATAATTACATGTATAACATAACTATATAACTAATTATATAAAATAACTATTTTAACTAACTTAATAAAAATAGAATCGTTAATTATTAACTTAATAAAAGTATTCTGAAAGTTATATATAAAAAAATGAATTTAAATAATCTTATAAATTATAAAAAAATAATTTAAAAAATAAAAAAAAAAAGCTTGGTTGAGGACCCGTAAGAGACCGGTAGTCCTCAACGGATCTCACTTTTTGGTACATAATCTAGTGTGACCCGACCCGGTCAATTCAAAAAATTGGCCTAATTTTTTTCAAATAAAAACCAATTATGATAGACTTAGGCTAAAACTTGCTAGACCATTTTTTTTGTACTATCTCTAGAATGAGGAGTCACTCTATTTATTTGTAACTTCCAATGTCCATTACCTACAATATTTAAGTTTAAAATTGATATTAATTAATGTATTGATAACAATGCTCTAAAACTAGGCTTGAATAATGTTCGAGTAGACGTTAGATGGTCGTCTACATATTTAAGTTGGATAAATGTTATTATTTTTCTATTTATCAATTACATCTGATTAATCGACGGTTAATTCTTAGACGTTAAATCCTCTCTCTGTTGGTATGCTTATTAAAATTTTTAACACTAAAATATATATAAAAATCAATGAGATTATATGATATATATTTTAAGGAGAAGAGTTTTATTGGAGGAATTAATTTTGTATGGCTTAATAGTTTTCTTTCTATTCAAAAATTTGCATACATTAGGTTTTTGATTATTTTTTTTTTTTTGGGAACCGAAGGAATATTTAAAATAATGTGTTACAAAAACTAATAAATTCAAATAAATTCATTTTTATCTTGAACTCGCACATAATAAATTGACTTTGAACTGGCACATATTTTTGAACCATGAGAGTAAATTCTATTCTATCTGTTTCAAAAAAATAAGTCAATATTCAATGGAACAAATTTTAAAATTTGAAATCAATATAATTCCTTACAAGTATGAAAACAGTAATGAATATTTTCTTTTTTGATAATTTACTACATTCATGATTGTATTCATTGAATCTATATTAAATTAATTTCAAATTTTAAAATATTAACTTGTACTTGATCACAAAATTTAAACTTCAAAATTAATTTAACTTAAAAAAACACACCAGATTTAGGTTGTGAATTAGTTCGTCGGGTGGATTTATGCTCCGCCAAAGCTACTACCGCCCTGATAATGATCATCTGAAAAACTAATTTGAAATAAAGAGAGATCCAACACCATAAAAATTAAAAACATAAAAATTAAAAAAGGAATTAGTACAGCATAGTAGAGCAAGGAAACAGTTCCAAAGCAGCTACTTTTTCTTTTAACTTTCTAAAAAGTTATTATATTCCAATTTGATCATGTTCCAATAGACACATCAAATAAAAAAAACTCTACGATTTTGCTATAATTACAAAGTGTCATTGTAAAAAAATTCGGATCTCTTTAATTTTTCATAGAAAAGGGGCTGGAACCAGTTGTAAAGGCGTGTATATCGTTGGGATATCAAGGTATATGGAATCGAACAAGTCTTGAAATATTACAAGCAGCAGCTGAAAAGAAGGGATTGAAAAGAAAAGGAGAAAAATTCCTACAAAATGCCTGCTAGACTATTATGTATGGACTTCAATACACTACAGAGGTGGGAAACCACGGAACTGGCAGAAGAGTATGACAAAAAACCTTTAAATCTTCTGTTTCAGCGTGACATTAATGATCCCTATTGGAGATTTCGGTCGATAATGTTCATCCGTGTCGACCTCTTCAATTTCCTGAAATAGCACAACATTGCAGAGAAAAAAATACCAACTTTAGCATACACAACACCTTGCATGGCAACAGAAAATTCAAAGCTAATTAATTCTAACCATTGAATAATACAGAGCATGTTCCAAATTTGTAAAACTAAAGAATTAATCGAATCATGGGAAGAGAATGGTCGTACAATTGAGAGCATAAAAAAACATTGACAAGTCATGTTAGTTGTTGCCTAATATCATGTCCTTTTCCATACCAACACGGCAACACTCATAAGCACCAGAGAGGTTTACTATTTCCTGATAGTTAACCAATCCACAAATGATTATTAATAGATTAATTTACCATTATCATAACTTTTGCTTCAAGATGTTTAAGGTTGAAATGAATCATAAAAGTAGACTTTTCAAGAGAATCAAAAATGAACCGAAAAAATTATAAAAAAAAAATTCACAAAAAACTAGTATCACACGGAATACCTACATACATTGTTCTTTACCAATAGAATAATAGATAGAAACCATAAAGGAGTTGAAACGAAAGAAAAAAATTTAGCTAGTAGATACCAAGTTATGAAAACCAACCCACTAGCACATACCATTCCGGCAAAAGAGTGGTATTAGTAAGCCTGGACGTTGTACCCTCGTTTCATATTTTTCTTCTTTCATTATTGTTTACAACTTTATTTCTTCTTCCAGATCGACTCTGTCTTTCAACCGTAACAACCCCCCTTTCCCCGGGCAAAGCCTAATCATTCCCATAATCCTAGCAGCCTAATACCAACAAATTGCTGTTCATGGGCTGTTTAAAGCCCCCAAAACAGCCCTTGGGCTTCCTTGTGAAATAACCCGCTAACAGTAGTCCATCCCAGTCATTTACAAGCTAATACAACTCTTAATCTTCTTACCCACCCTTAAAACCCATCAAACCTAACACTTTAAATAGAAGAGTCCAGTCATTTTTCTTACTATTAGAAAAAACATCACATGGCACGTGTACTCAAAAGAAATCAATTCGAGTTCCTCATATGCAACAACTTTACGAAAATCCAGACATGTTGTCAGACATCATTCATCACCAAAAGGGTGAGGAAAAAAAGACTAGAGAACGGGCATTTGAAGTGGGTTATCACCTGAACAACATCTTCTCCTTTGATTACTCGCCCAAACACATTAAGTTTCTCATTTAGATCTGACATTGGTGCAGTTGTAATAAACAGTTCAAAGCCTTCTCTGCCATGTTTCACTTTAGAAGTACCGAGCATAAAAGCCTCATGCTTCAGGCTGGAAAGACCATAAAATTGACAAAAAAGAAAGAAACCAAAAACTATCAGAACTCAATCAGGACCCAATTATAACATTGGAAGCAGGTGTGGGTTGGGGAAACCTTGTATCCAGGTGATTGTAATGCTTTCCTTTAGAAGTCCAATCTTCAGTAGCCCCATGTCTTTCAGAATCCCCTCCTTGAATAACAAAATGCTTAATTACAAGGTTAAATGGCATCCCTTTGAAGCGTCCCATCTGACTGTAAGAAATTAGATTATTAGAGATCTATTTTCGAAACAAGGCTCAAGACACTCAACATCATGCACAAAATAAAGGCATAACAAAAATGTGACCAGATATTAGAAGATGTTTAACAAAAGAAAAAAAGGTTCATAAGAAACTGTCCAAAATAATAATAAGCAATTATCCAACAAATTCAGTAAACATTATATTATTTTTTCTCGTAGAAAAAATAGAGTGTGTGTGTGTGTGTGTATAAAAATCAAACCCTAATTGCATTGAAATCAACTAGAATGTACATGAATCTGAATTCTGAAACTTAATATATAGTGTTTGTTAAATTAAAAGGCATAATTTTGAAGAATCAGAAGTTTCATAAGTTCACGGTTACCAAACGGCATACCAGCAACGGGAAATCAAAACTCCACCATTTATTTGGTGATCATATGTATAATCTTTTAACAATGAATCACAACTTTTTATATGAGCACAGAAAGCTAAACTAAAGAATAACAAAGAAATTGGACATAAATAGGGTCACTGCATGCTTAGATTAGATTAAAGAAGGATAATAGTGGTGAGCCAACAACTCACCAAAACTCGATAAATTCATCAACAATTTCAGGAGCACCTTCCTTGTAAAGTTCCACAGTAATTATACCTTTTGAGGTGTTGAACACCTGTTGTTCATAACCATATCAACACATGCTAGAAAAGTAAATTATATGACAGAACTAGAAAAAGGACAAAGATAATTAGGAGAAAAGCAGAGGAAAGGAATTGCAGGAAAAAACAATAGAGAATAAGGGAAAATAGCAAATCTTCATTTGAAAATGATCTTACAATACTGTCTAAAGCTTAAAGCATCCCCAAATAACAAAAAGGGAAATGATTATTAATTAAAGAATAAGAGAAAGACACAATAAACACACCCACACACACACAGAGGGAGGCACGCACGTGCGCTATAAGGATCACTTTTTCAAATAAGGATCAATTTCAAGCAATTAAAGAAAGCTTGCAAAAATTAAGCAGTGCATCTGAAATCTTACGGCATATCTGGGAACATCCAGTTTCTTTGAACCACCAAAAGCGTCTTTATTCTGCAGCATGCAAAGAAATAGCTATAGGCAGAAACAATTGACTTGTACAACTTAAAAAATCTTCTTCAAATTATAAAGCATTAATGATGTACTACACATTTGATATTCCACATGACCATGAGAAGAGGAAAAGAATAAATAACATTATCACTGAAAAAGCCATTATGAACCTAAACTGTCACATGAGAGGTGGGTAAGAAGAAAGTTCTGACAAACGTCACAAACCAATCAACAAAAATCAGTGAAAGCCTAGATCCGAATAAAAAAATTGTACCTCAAAAATTGGTAACCGTTCCTCTGTCTGAGTCCTAGACCTGACAAAAGGGCAGCATGTCAACATCTAGTCAGATAAAATGATACTGCAAGTCATTTCATTGCTAGACAGTATAATATCCCCTATTCAGTAAGGGAACATTTCCAACCAATCAATTAATCTGCCATGTTACACCAAAAATATCCTCTTCACTTGCTAACTAAATTCACTTCATATTTATTTGATTCCGAACACAATTTTTCAGGATTATACTGTTACATGTGTGATTCATTTTCTGCCTTGCAAACTAGTTTGGGACAAAAGGTGCAGTTGAGTTGATTTGTTGACTTTTTATGACTATGACCTGATTGCTTGAGTGAAGAACATGTCTTTGCTAACTCCCTTCTTACAATTTATTTGTTTTAAGAAACATATCGCATATTGATGAACACAAGCATTGTGCATGTCCGTAGTGTATGTGGATGTGTATTAGATACCGACATGTCAGATCTTGAGCTTTCCTTGTGAAGACTTGGATTAATTAAGTTTTAATATAACTTGCACATTACTTGAATATAATTCAAGGCCATAGATAATGGAAGAAATATTAACTCTAAAAGCTATAAAATAACAATTTGAGTCCACTCCAACATGTCTCTGGTTAAGACACGTGTACTAATACGATAAAGATTATGGTAATGCACACTTTCTTTAACAAAATAAAAATATTTAATTTAAAGTTTGCAACTGATGAGCCAATAAGTTAAGATCACTGCTGGCTAATTGACCAGATCCAGCATTTAAAGAGGTTCATACTCATTCCTTAAAATCTCTTGAACTTCAACATAGTGATGCCAGACCTTTCCAACTACTGTTCCAAAATTTGATTTTTTTTTTTTTTGGGCAGAAAGTGGAAACCAATAACTGAACATGTTGCAATTCATAGACTTTCATTACAATAAAATGTTATAAAACTTACAATCACAAACCTTTGAGTCCAGTGTCTGTATGTGGCAAACAGGAAGAAAACCATCACAAGGACAATTAGGCCATACAACATGAGTGTAGTTGCACTAATACGACTGGGCCCCTTCTTCTTCTTGCTTTGCTGTAGCAGAGCTTGAGGTTTAATTCTAGCCATGAAGCTAAGCTTCAATCCTTAGCACTTGATATCTTAAGGCAGACAAAGCCTGAGACTCAAAATCATGCCCACATGTCAAACTCAATATCAGATTCACTAATCACTACATGAATCTAAATTATCCGATTTATAATTATCAACAACTTTTGGCATGTAATATCACAGTTGTCAAATCCTTAAAACAAATCGCAAAGGTCAGAGCCACTTTAGGGCTAATTTGAAATGGCCATTTTAGTGCAGTAGTGTTTCTTCATTATCAACATTTTCAATCATGGACCCAAGGTCTGTGACAAATATCTTCACATGTATGATTCGTTCTAATGTGTTTTCTCAAACTATCCACGGAAGCATAGCACATTCCAAACTAGTTACCAAACTTGTGCACCTTTCTAACTTTGTATTAACAACGCCAACTTAACAGGTAAAATCCCTGCACCTAATAAACCATTTCTGTACTTCATTTTCAGTGATAGAGTTGTCTTTGCTAATAACAATATCGACTCTACTTTAATCTTCTCATTTCTCTCTCTAAAACAACTTTTTTAATAATTCACTATTTTAAATAGAAACCAGAGCAGCAAAAATCAAGCAAATTCATAGTAATTACTCCCTCCGGCCTAAAAACTGATGAGGTGGCAGTCATTCTTTTCGGTCAGACCAAGTATTTTGCGGCAAACAAAGGTTCGCGAAACTAAAAACTAAGGTGAATCGATGCGATGGTGACAAAATTAGATTGATGTGGTGCCCTAGAAGTATAGGAAAATTCTAGAAAGAGAAAAAATTAAATTGAAATACCAAGGACCAAATTGGAAAGGAAAATTGAGATCAAAAAGTGTTAACCGAGTCACCTGAACGATTGAATCGTCTTTCTGAATTTGGCAGGACGGCGAGCGTTTGCAGATTCGGATTAGTTTTCCATCCACGGAAGAGAAGGTCCTTTTCATGCGAGAGAATAGAAGTTTCTTTCACTTCGTTTTTTCGGGATGTCGTCGAAGCAGTGGTCCGCTGGTCCTCCATTCAAAGAAACAGAAAAAACAAAAAAAAAAAAAAAAAAAAAAACAAAAGAAAAACATCAACTCTCTCTCTCTCTCTCTCTCTCTCTCTCTCTCTCTCTCTATATATATATATATATATAAAGCTTGAAATTTAAAAAATTTTGGTTCCATATTTTATCACCAAACAGAAATATCTCTTAATTCTCTTACAATTTGACTAATTAAATTAATTTTTTGATAATTACGTTATATCTATTTATGAATCACATAACAATCTAATTAATTTTAGATAACATTTTAATTAAATTTTGTAAATATTTATGACTTTACATATACTAATGTCTTTAACTCTTCCTCACATGATCTTTTATTGGTTTTATATATATTGATTTGCTCTCCTTATTTTGAATCATTATGGAAAATGTACCATATTAACTTTACATCATGAAAACTAAGTATGATTGAAAAATAAATTTTATAAAAAGTATTCAATAATTTAACATTTGATATATGTATTAGTAAAACATTTTGCATTACATATAAATACATAAACATAATAATTCTTACTTATTTCCAAATTCACATATAACTTTTTAAAATAAAAAAATACATAGGTACTAAAATATAAATGTCAATATTTTTAGGGTTTAAGAGTTTAAAATAATCATGCACTATCAATATATATATATATATATATACACATATATAGGACAAACCAAAAAAAAATTAGTTCAACACTTTGTTGATTTTGCATGATTTTGTTCATTAGCTCATAGTTTGTTTGTCCAACTGAACAATATTATGCATGTCTTTTTATACCAAAGCACCAAAACGGAAAATTATACATTTATTTACACATTCAAATTCCTATTGATGTATCACAAAATTATATTTATGAATTATAATAGTGGGTTGGTTACAATAAATAATCACATAATTACATTTATGTCTTTAACTCCTCCTCACATGATCTTTTATTGGTTATATATATATATTGATTTGCTCTCCTTATTTTGAATCATTATGGAAAATGCACCATATTAACTTTATATCATGAAAACTAAGTATGATTGAAAAATAAATTTTATAAAAAGTATTCAATAATTTAACATTTGATATATGTATTAGCAAAACATTTTGCATTACATATAAATACATAAACATAATAATTCTTATTTATTTCCAAATTCCCATATGATTTTTTACAATAAAACAATAAATAGGTACTAAAATATAAACGTCAAAATTTTTAGAGTTTAAGAGTTTAAAATAATCATGCACTATATATATATATATATATATATAAGCACAAACCAAAAATATTTAGTTCAACACTTTATTGATTTTGCACGATTTTGCATATTACCTCATAATTTGTTTGTCCAACTGAACAAAGTTATACATGTTTTTTTGTACCAAATCACCAAAACTAAAAATCGTACATTTATTTACACATTTATCTCTCCATTGATATATCAAAAAATTACATTTATAAATTACAATAGTGGACTGTGACGCCCCCAAATTTCCACCTCCAAATCTCGTGGAAATCTGGTCGTCAGATAACAACTAAAGATATGGAGAAGCCAATATTAGGCAACTCACCCTGTTATATTACAAGGATCGGTCTCACAACGAATTTACACAGCGGAAGCGAATTTATATTAATAATAATATGTCTTACAAATAACAGGGAAAGCGAACAGAAGTCGCATAG
>JAUMHB010060044.1:0-14828 GCA_032359685.1 Pittosporum tobira
ATAATCACTCATGTCTCGGATGAAACTATCAATCCCCTTCTTTTTATCAGAATAAACTGTTAGTAAACTATCAATCCCCTTAAGACAGCGTCTAATAAGACTTGGAATTATCAGAAGCAACATAAGACAACTTATCGAATCTGCTGCTGCCGCCATCTCCATTAGGATTAGTTTAACGGAGTCGTATAAGCCAAAAGATGCCTTTTTTGGTGACATCTTTAGGGACCACCTGATAATATTTATTAAATTCGCTCATTTTTCTATTTACAAGTGACGAGTAGCATGACATGTTTTTCCATAGAATTCCATCATAGTTTTATTTTTTATTTTTATTTTTTAATTAAAGGCGTTGAATAAAACGAGCCAAAGATTTATTTAAAATTCTAATCAAGTTAATTAAAAATATATATTTTATTTAATAAATTAAATATGAACTCAACTCATTTATAATTCGATTTAATAATATTAAATATTTTTAAATTATTTATAAAAAAAATTTATATTCAACTCGTTAAAATTTTAATAAAAAACTCGTTCAAATTAAATGAGACAAACTCAAATTTATTAAAAAAAAATTTAATTTAATTAAACGAATCAAACTCAAACTTGACAAACTATGTTAGCTCGTTTAACAGTCCTATTTTCGAGGGACCATTTTGCACAAGGGAAAATAACATTCTGACAAATCTCATATCGTATAGGAGTGGGGATCTACTTATTTTTCATAAATTAGGGTAGGACTATAAAAATATCAATTTACTTTTCTATTCCCTATCATAATTAACATGATGTGAGTATAAAAATTTACTTTTCTATTCCTCGAGATAATTATTAACACGATGGGAGCATCAGAATTAACCGTCTCTCTCCGTCTCAGAAAAATCAGTCTATAAATTATGTTGTAGTTTCTTCTCATTACAATCTCAACACCTATATAAACAAGAAATAGCATATACTTTGGTTCAAAAAATGAACCATGTAACTAAAAAAATCAAGATGTGCCTGATTCTGGGGACGGGATGTAATAAACTACGACTATGTCACCGTTAAGTGCAGACAGATAAGCAAATAGCGGACCAAATTGTTTTCACGGTTAACCTGAGGACTGCATATAAAATAACCGGGCAACACCACAAACTAAACAGTCTCCTGAATTCCAACACACTTCAGTGATTGGCTTAACAGAAAAACTAGACTGCATAAAGATGAGCTACTAAAACTAGCCAAGCTACCTTAAAATTGTGAAATTGAAGCAAACTACGGGTGCACTGTAAATACCCCCAATCCTCAAGGATATTATAGAAATCCAGGCACATCAAATAAGACAGGTCAATAAATAATATCCATGATATTGTAAAAACAAAACTAACGATTTTGACAAAATTTTGGCAAGTATCAACCCCTTAATCCAGAGAGAACAGTAAATGGTTCCCACAATGTTTTCACAGCTTCCTAAAGGACTGTAGATAATATAACTAGGAAACAATACAAACAAAATTGTCTCATGAAATTCAAATTCATCCAGTCTTCAACGATTGGCCTTGGCAACCCTCTCAATCTCATCCTTCTTTTTGATTGCATAGCTACATCATGTGCAAAGTTAATATCAGCACATATACTGACATATATAGGACTTGTCAAAGAAAGTAAATCAAGATAACTAATTACAGTTAAAACAAGTTGGACTAACATAAAGAAATGGATTGTAAAAAAAAGGTACAAAAAGAGTTGGTAGCTAAATTCACCTGTTGGAAGAACCCTTGGCAGCATTGATGAGTTCATCAGCAAGGCACTCAGCTATAGTCTTGATGTTCCTGAAAGCACTCTCACGAGCACCGGTGGTAAGGAGGTAAATTGCCTGGTTAACACGCCTTAGTGGAGAAATATCAACAGCCTGTCGCCTCACAACACCAGCAGATCCAATACGAGTGGCATCTTCCCTTGGACCACTATTTTTGGAAAGAGTGATTAAATTAGTGAAGTGTTACATGACTACAGAATGAGAAATAGTTATAATAACATAATAGAACAAAAAAGTACAACATTTGTAACTTAATCAATAATACCGGAGAGGGAAAAGGAAAAATGCCGTTCTAACTGAATACCTGTTGATCACAGCATCAACAATTACTTGGATAGGGTTCTGGTCAGTCAGCAAGTGAATGATTTCCATAGCATGCTTAACAATGGTAACAGCCTTCAACTTCTTCCCATTGTTGCGTCCGTGCATCATAAGAGAGTTGGTCAACCTCTCAACAATGGGGCACTGAGCCTTCCTGAAACGTTTAGCTTGATATCTTCCAGCGGTGTGAGGCATGTAAATTGGGTGATTTGAAGCAGTTGCAGTTATGTAGTCCACAAGAGACATATCACTGACCTGTAGAACACCAGAAAGGTTACAAAATATTGTAAACAAATAAAGGTAGTTAAAGACAACAACCCATAAACCTCAAATGAAGGGTAATATAAGTTCATTAGAACAATGAAATAAGTGCATATAATTAAGAGTCTCAAAAGATAGATATAAATCTTTGGAACTTTATTACCATGTTAAATATTGTGAGAAAAACATAGAAAATAAAGCATATAAATTATCATCACAAAACAAAGGTGCATACAGGAAAATGAGCTTGTGCATGGCCTACGAAGATAGTAAGAATCCCCTCAACCAATTAGAGCGATAAATAGAAAGAGAGAGAGAGAGAAGTTCAACCACTAATAACATCACACTAGTAATTTGCTATACGATAATATAACCTCGGCCTTCCCTTTCTGAATATTGCTTAGCTCACCCCAGTTCATAATTATCATCAGACAGAAGGAAAATGACAAGCAACCTATAATATGACTTACAATTGACATCAATTTGAATACAAGTTCTGTCATAGCCAATTCCAATAGACTATCGCAAAGATATACTCCCCATGGTGATTGGATATGACAAAAATGCACCTCCTCCTCAAGAGGAGGAACCACTACCATGAACAAAAACTCAAAACTTTAATACATTAAAAGATGATTAATCTTTGAAGATTTACCACTATGTTTTAAACATATTACCTATTTTGCTCCAATGCACTGAAAATCTTCAGGTTAATACAAGCGAAAAATACTCGAAGGACCAATATGATTACAGTATTTGGTCTTTGTAAGTGAGAAAGAAAACACTTAAACAAATGAATTCACATAATCGCAATTTTCTCGACACAGTATTTTAGCAAAAAAATGTTGTTAAGTTGGTTTCTAGAGTGAGTGAGTGTGAGTGTGAGTGTGAGTGTGTATAACTCTACTCGATTCCCAAACGAAACACCATTTTTCTAGTTTCAAAAAGACGATTTGAAATAGATAAAAATAAAGCTGAGATAATCCATTTGACTTTTGGAAAGATTATATCTGTAATTAATATCTGTTTCAAATTATTGCCAAGTTCCACAGTTGTATTGACAATACTAATCCAATGAATAGGCACCAATTTCAGATTTGAAGATGCTAAAAATTGACTTCTCAAGAGGCAAAAAAATGCTTTAGGTTGCATTAATGGACAAGCTTGTTAGCACCTTGTATAAACAAGGAAATATAAGTAAATTGCCAACACACAAGGAATCACTCGTAAAGTCTGTCATAATCAACATTTCTTAACTAGTCAATGTCCTAGAACCCTAATATCTGAACAAATTTTATAATCAAAATTCTTGTCCAACAAACGGATAAAACAGAAACCCCCCAATTTAAGATCTAGAAATAATAACCAATGCAAGAATTAACAACAAACGTATATAACTCACACATATATGAATAGAGAGTTATAGAGTACAGAAACTACCGCAACATCGTCATAGTCCCAACGATTGAAAAGCTTCACAGTAGGTTTGGTATCAGCAATATCCAGCTCCACCATTCTTGCTACTTTGATTTGATTTACCTGCACATCATCATATACACATCAAATATCAGATTTTACACACACGCACACACGCACACACGCACACATATAGCTATCGAAAGACAACGAACCTTTGTTTAGGGTGGGAGATGGATTGCACAGGCTGCTCCAGTGAAATGAGAGGGACAAAACCCTAATATGGCTTTATAAGTGGTAGGGTTTGGGCTTATGGGCCACTTCAGCAAATTTCGCTAGCCCATGTATAGTTTAACTGCAGAAGTACGCCCATTTACAAATTTGAGCCCTAAAAGTACTGGTGAAATTAAAAAAATAATAATAATAACGGAAACGTGAGTGCCTTAAAAATATCAAACAGTAAATCAAAATATGGGCCTGACTATTCAAGCAAGCAAGCTAGGGTAACCCACTAAGCTAAAAAGGGGTTGGTCCATAGCAAGAACTTCGCATTGGGCGCCCATCTCTCTTTGAGGAGTAGAAAGAAGCTTCTCGACGTCCGAGGATGAGTGCTTCACAATAAAGCTCTATAAATACTCGAATTCCACTATTTTGCACCTGGAAACAATTTCCGTTTCATAGCTCCTTTCCCAACAGCGAAAATTTGGAAATTAGAGATATCGCTACATCTTTAGGTGATTTTCTGATCAAATCTCTTCGTCTTTACTAGTACCTCTCTTTTAATGTTTGTCGTTTATTTTGCTGAGTTATCGAGTATTTTCGTTAGATTAAACTGTAATGAGATGCGCAGCCTTTTGCCTAGTTGATGTTCATCTAACAAATATAGAAAGTCATGATTTTTTTTTTCTCGTTTTAAGTTTAATAAATATAAAAATTGTGATTTTTATGTTGTCTGGGTGGAAATATAATTGAAATTGTTCACCTAGCATCCAAGACATGTTCTTTTTTATTATTATTAATGGTCATTTCAATTTAAAGTAGGACAGGTTGGAGACTTGATTATGATTTTGCACCCGACAATGCTGCTTCGAAGATTGTCAGTTTGTTACCTTATTTTTGTTCGACTACTTTATACAGTATATTTGAAATTTCTTGTATTTAATGGGGTGACTTGACTTGTCTTGCCATCAGTAGGTTGAAAAATGAGGTATAGAAGTTACAGTCCCTCACCACCAAAAGTATTACAGAAGCAGCAGGCGTCGAAGTCCTAGCCCAAGGGGTCGCTATGGAGGTCGTGGTAGAGATGGTCCTACGAGTCTCTTTGTCCGCAACCTTCGTCATGATTGTAGGTATGTATTGACGAAATGTCATGTTAACTGCTACACTACTTGTTTTATTCTTAAATATTCTGTTTCTGTTGGGTGTATTATTTTTTTGTCCAGCCAAAAAATTTTGTCTTTTGAAAAGTCAATGTTTAGCAACTATCATTTGCTTCCAACTTGTTATACGTCCCAGAATCACAATCTGTTCATTGTTCGTGGTCTTGGTAAGTTGGATAAGTTTGATCTATCAGGGGTTACTTGATAATGATATGTGAATATGTGATCATTGATATGTCATGGACACGAAAAATATTGGAAATGCAAAAGATTGTTTTGAGTAAACTATTTGTGTTATTATTTGGGGATAAATTGTTGTATTTGGGCTGATTTAGTCTGATAATACTAGTACAATTATAATATATAAAAGTCAAAGTTGAAAGAATGTAACTTTGCTTTATCAGCCCATCCATGTGACACCATATAAATTCTTCTAAAATTTTTCCTTTAATTGTTAAATCTCACATTTTTTTAGGTAAATTAAAAAAAAAAATCAGAATCCTTATCTCAATCTACTTTTAAGCGAAACTCCTACACTTACTCAACTACATCACCTTAAATTATCTTCGAATTTATCTAAATCTCTACTTACAAAAACTCGAAAAAAATATTTTTCAAAACTAATAATTTCATATTACTTATCTCAAACTAACTTTTAAATTTTAAATAGTAAATTTCTTAGTGCAAATTAGTCTAATATTTGAAATCATTAAAATTAATTTATACAATAACTATAATGTTAGTCGGAAGTTATTAAATTATAATTGAAAGTTATAAATAATTTTGAAAATATGCATCTCAAGTTTTTGTTCCTATTCATCCCATTATATATTAATCATTTCCTCCGGAAGTAATGTAAAACTTGAAATAAGTTACCCTTTTATTGCATATATTGTTGGGCCTTCATATAGTGTTGAAAACACAAATAAAGTTTCGGTTTTCTTAAAATATTTTGTAAAATATATTTTAAAGTATATATTATTTTTGCAAAAGTTTAATACTCATTGTTTAAATTTTTTAATTTTAAATTAATTTTGTACTTTTAGAAATAATTTTAAATAAAAATTTGACCGTGTACAACGTATGGGGTTAGAACTAGTTTCTAATAATTGTAGATGATTATTAGGCTTTTTAAATTATTTTAAAATGATTGGTAGTTTATTATACATAAAGTGCTCTGCAAAAGACGTATTGAATCTACTTATCATTTCCTTCTCTTTGCCTTGTTCCTTTCAATAAACTAAACTTTTTTCAGCTAAACACACATCGGTCGAGTTTTTTTTGTAATAAAACAAAAAATCTTCTGTTGCCTTAGTTTTCTTTTAGAGTGTGACCAAAAGTTTTGTTAATATTGATATGTTGATACTAGTTAAAAGGTTATGTGTGCATATAAATGTTTTTATTTCTAAGATGAAATGGAATTGGAGCTGAATATGTTCAGTGTGGGGACTTCTTGAATGTATTCTTTCAGTTTTTTCGCCAGTATTTGTGAGTTAACCTGCCAAATATTTCAAAATGTTATATATTTTCTTGCAGACCTGAAGATCTTTGTGTACCATTTGGGGAGTTTGGTCCTTTGAAGGATGTTTACTTGCTGCGTGATTATTATTCTGGGTAATCATTAGCTGACTTGTGTATCCTCTCTTGGTCTTCATTTTCTAATTTTCCATGGTTTTTTCTTTTTGTATATGGATTGCTTTTATAATAGTTAATTGGCCGGTCTATGTCTTCCTCTAGCTACGTATGATGGTGGCCGTTTTGTTAACTAATCTAAACTTTCTTTATGGGGATTTTGTTTTTTCATTAAGTAATAAGAGTGTGTTCAAGAAGATCTTAATGCACATGAAGATTGAAGGAAGTTGAGTATGAATACGTTACGAAGAAGTTCAAGGCTTCAAGAAATCCACTCAATAAAACCTTGAATTTCACAAGGTTAGCAGCTACATAAATTGTTTATCTGGATTCTTATACAGTGAGCCTATGCAGATCTCTCTCTCTCTCTCTCTCTCTCTCTCCCCCCCTGTTTTTCACTTTCTGAAATGGTTACAATGGAAGTTCAATTGGATTATTGATTGGGGTCAAGAGACGTGAACTTATGTTTACTTTTTGATTGGGATTTTTTATCCTACTGCTTTTGCAGTGACTGTTACCATGATTATGTTGCAGGGAGCCACGTGGTTTTGGATTTTTGCAATATATAGATGCTGCTGATGCTGAAGATGCCAAATATCACATGGATGGTCAAATTCTTCTTGGTCGAGAATTGACTGTTGTATTTGCGGAAGAAAATAGAAAGAAGCCTCAGGAGATGAGGGCAAGAGAACGTGCCAGGTTTGACTGTAAATTTTGTACTTGTTTTTTTATTTCATACATTTTATGTGGGGTAGTGGGCTAGATATAGAGAACACTAATCCCATTTCTCACCCAAATTTTACCTTTATGTACTAATGGGTGTTTTTATTTGGGAATGTTGTTTTCAGGGGTCGATCATGTGATAGGATCTGATCTTCCATACCCCACCGCGCTATGGAAGATCTTATTCTCATAGCCCGGATTATTACTCTCCGTCACCCAGGCGAAGGGGTTACTCGAGGTATTTACTTCACCCTACTCTGTTATTTCTTTCTGTTTAAAGATAGTGGTAGTGTAATAAATGTTGTGCATTTTATTAAATCCAGGAACAGGTCAATTTCACTCGAGGTGGGAGATATCCTGAGAGTTCGTACTTGAGGTCTCCTATTGAGGGCTGGAGTAGCAGGAGCAGGAGCAGAAGCCCAATCAGAGGCAATAGTTGGAGTAGGAGCCAAAGCAGCAGCCCTGAAGGTTACTAGAGGTCATCCATACTACTTGGGATTAGCTCTGATTTATGTATTGTATCGTTGGAAATGGGAATTACATGGAGTTAATTAGAACTGCAGACCTTTTTACTTACAAAAATAATACATCATTCGACTTTATTCCCGACAAATACAATAAACTAAAAGACCCATGGTTTAAATATAATTATGGATCGTCATTGTATATGTCGGAGAAAATTCGACCCTGAGGATATGGCCTTTCTCTTTTACTTCTATGATTTGATTTATTTCAAACTTCCATCTTATGAGAGGTTCTGGGTTGTGGCTTAATGGTTTCCCCCGTATGTTTCTTAGTATTGCCTCTCATCCTGAGTGAGAAGAAACTATGGGGCTGACCTATGTCCCTTTACTGGAAAATTTTAATACTTATCAGTGTCTTTGGCTGATTTTAGTGTGTGGAGAAATCTGAGGTTTGATGTAATTAAGTTTAATTGTTTATTAAAAAGAAAAAAAATCAATTGATTGTTTTGATCTAAGCTTAACGATTTATTTTATTTCAGTTTTAATTTATTTGTCTTAATTAGAGATTTTACGTTTACTAAGAAAAAAAATGTTTTTTCCAAAATATTATTGTTATCTCATTATATGAGTGTCAATTCAAAGAGTTTGTTATATATATAATGAAATGAGAGATAAAGTATAGTGAAAATAAGAGATTGTTTGATAAAAATAAATTAGTTGAATAAAGTAACTTGTATAAATAGATGGTTTGATAAATTACTAGCTGAAGGCAGCTGAATAAGGACATTTTATAATTTACTCCTCATAACTTTGTAAACATATACTATTTTTTACCATAAAAATAAAAGTAATTTAAAACAATTTATGTCAGTTTAGATTTTTTTGTTTTTTGGCATGTATCCATTTTTACAAAGAATGAGCTTTTTCCCCGCCCATAAATTAGCCGCAAACTCAGGAATTCTACAATAATTAACTGTACAATACTTTTTAAAAGCTGCAATAGCCACATAAATAAGAAGACAAGCATGTACTCCCAAAAAAAGAGAAGCAATCACGTCGAGATTGCATTAATTTGTGTTGCTGACCGAATAAGACAGGATCCTCTAGATTTTTCGCTCTGCTCCAATCAGCCTCTTTAAGGTGATTTTTGTACCTTTAATAAACAATTGTAATTCAGATTAAGGGGTATTAAGCTACATTAAGGTGTCATCAAACACGCTAACGAGTTTTATAATTTATTGTGTTACTGTTTTAATATAAAAATTGACTACTTAATTATGAATAATGTTATAAAAAATAAAATAATAAATAAATTAGGACAAAAAAAAAGAGATGGAGAAAGAGAGCGAGAGAGAGAGAGATAAAATAGAGCGGTCGAAATATAAAACGTTTCATTTTGGTTTTAAAGTAGCAAGGTGAAGGGTGATTTTGTTTTTGCTCAAAACACATCAAAATATACGACATTAATAGAACAAATACTTTTATCTTTCCTCAATAAAGTTGACATAGTGGAGTATATTAATAAAACAAATGTCAATCTAAGGTAAAATAAAATATTACCGGAAAAATAAAACAAATATTGGTATCAAACGTAAAGGTAAAATGTTTTAATGTAGACATCCATATACTAATAGACCAAAATAACATCTGCCATTAAATTAGAAACTCGACAGCATATATGCACAAATGACATGCTAATAGACCAAAAAAACTAAAAAAAGACAAACGTACTTATCGATGTTCTAGACTCTAGAGGGAACCACGGGTCAACCCGAATAATTTCATAAATATTTTCTCACATATTCCTGAAAAAAAAATATATAAAAATAACACAATAAAATATCATTATATCTCCGCACAGCAGCCCGATTGCACAAAAGATGAGAACTCATCTGGCACTTCAACTTTAACTAGTTTACCATTTTGACCTTCATTCTCCACCAGAAAGAAACCTTGTGGAGCACCTTGATATTCCGACCCAGTTACGAAACTCCGATCAACCAAGTTAACACCACATGCCCCCACTCGGACAACCGACTCACTCTCACGCCAGCAAATCAAATCCCCATTTTTGCCCATACCAACGCATGACCTCGGGCATTGACTCACCCTCCACGCCTCCTCTACTCGCCTCCACTCACCCGTCTCCACATCGAACGCCTCGGCGCTGCTCTTAAACCTTCCTTGACTGTCCGTATCATACCCGCTCACCACCCAAAAATCAGTCCCTATCATAACACCTTGGCACTCGTCTCGCTCTTCGCTCATCGGAGGCAACTCAGTCCACTCGTCCCTTCTCACATCGTACACCCACGCCGAGTTCAACGCGTTCTTGCTATTATCGTGACCTCCGGCAACAAGAATCCTCCCCTCCAACGAGCCAACGGCGAAGAAAGACCGGCTGGATGGCATGTCTTTGCACCGAGTCCACCTCTGAGTCGTGAACTCGTACATGAAAACGTCGTTAACTGGCTCCCAACTCGCCGGGTCCCACCCACCCATCACCACCAGCTTCCCCTCCGAGCTTGCAACCTGACAGAACAAGGGCAACCCATCCGGGAACTTCGGAATCGGGTCGACCCGTTCCCAAATGTTGGAAACCGGGTCCAAAACAGATACTGCGTAACGCGGCTGCCCGGATGGTTTGGACTCATTTGACCCGTTTTGGACTGGGACAGATTGGACTAAGCATGCAACTTTCCGGGTGTGGCCGGATTTCTTTCTGTGGTAGTAAAAGTCGGTGCTTTTGAGGAGGTGACGCCAACGGTGGCAGACTTGAGACCCGACTCGGTGGGCAGTAAAGTGTAACCGAGTCAAGCACTCTAGAGCTAGCTCTTCGGGTAGACCCGGAAGAAGTTCAGTGAATTCTTCTTCCTGTGTCATTGTTTCTGGAAGGTTTTGAAGTTTGGAATTTGGAAATGGATGGATCTTTCGGGGCGATCACTTTTAAGTATTTATAGTAAGGGGCGGGGACAAGTATACATCAAATTATCTGTTGTATTTTTTTTTTAATTTTTTTTGTTATATTATAATTTAATATTTATTTATTTTATTTAATATAATATAATATAATAAATTATTTAAATAATATATATTTAATTATTAAATTAAAATATAATAAAAAATTAAACAAATAATGCAACAGATTATTTGAATTAGGACAAGTAAGGTCACACACTCACATGCAGTATCTGGATCTCCGCAATGAAATCTTGACACTTGGCTCGCGGTGTTTGGAGCTTCATTCCGACTTTGCTTCGCGACTTGGTATTTGTATTTTCCGCCGAAAATCTGCCGGTTTTTCAGTTTTAAATTACACCCGGTATTAGGCTAAGTTAAAACTAAAAAGGTATGATCCTTTATTTTGGAAGATTTCGACGGACAAAACATGAGTTGTTTAATAATAATGTTAATATTATATATTTGTGGATTAATAATGACGCTTCTAACTTGGTACTAGTAGTATTCAACTTGCATTAGCCGCACTAAACAAACATTGGTACACATAAAATAAATTAATAAAATAAAAATAAAATAAGCAATAGAGAAAGCCGATGGGGGCAAGGGGATGGATCATGGATAGACTATGGGTTTGAGAGGATAAGGGTTGGCTTAAATGTGGGGCCAATTGGGTCCCATGCTGTTGATTAGGGTCGACGTGTGATGAGATAGTTGGAATGTGATCGGATCCATTCCTTGTTGACTGAATCAACTTTAAAGTTAAGGATGACACGGTGGATAGAAAAAAATGGAAGTTGAAGTTTGAATTGAGCAGGGGGGCATGGGAAGTAATACTAGCAAGAGGTGATTGTACATCAATATTCCCTCTTAATATGGTCATGGATTCATGCGTACAAATCTCTTCTCCTATATGTTATTTCAATTCTAATTTAATAATTATATTATATTTAATTTATTAATTAAAAACATTCATTATAAATTTTATATATTATACAATTGTTAAATTTGATTAGGATAACAAACGGAACAGCACTTGGGACAACAAATGATTCACTTGCACCTTTAAAAGAAAAGAAAAAAAAAAGTTTGAAGTATTTTTTTTTATTTTTTTTTAAATGGATGGTACAATAGTTTTATCAAATATCAAACATATAATAAACAAAAGACCTTCTAATAAAGTGTAACATGATCTCACAATAATGATAAGTGAACAAAATAATATTATAAAATAAATAAATAATTTCAACCTAAGATACACAAGACTTCTGAGAAATGAAAGGTTCCAAAATCTCAATATTAATCGTTGGATTAAGACCTTATCTACGCCAACAATATTACAGGTTTTGCTCCATATAAATGTGGCAAAACCTGACTGATTACAAACATGAATTTTCGTTTTTTTTTATTCCTTGAAAGAGTGATGAGATTACCAATAATTAAATGGTGTGGAGTAAGATTTTTTTTTAATACATTTACCTCGTTACAGAAACGTCAATATTATGATTCCGACCAAATGATGCAAGACTATTTGACACAATTTATTTCAAAACATCTTAAAATTTATTTTATAATTATAATAAATTATAAGTTGAAAAAAAATATATTTTGATTAATTTTTTCAAATAAGTTGATACTTAATTTATATTTTTTTAAAATTAATAAAAATAACTAATTTTAAAGTAGTTGATTTTTGCAAATAAGCTATAATCAATTTCAATAAACTGAAGCAAACAGACCCGTAAGCTCTAATTTTCATATTTTACTTGATCAATTTATAATTTATTTTTAAAAATAAAATATTTGAATATTAAAATTAATTATAAATTTATTACAACATTGTTTATAATTTATTTTAAAATTTAATCAATAACCTTTTTTTTTAAAATTAAAAATTAGATAAATTAATAAATTATAACAAACAAAACCGTACTCGATATGTCTCATGATCACCGTTAATATCTTTTTGAATGGGAGTGAGTATAAATCACGATCATTTTGGAAGACTACACAACCTCTGTATATACTTTTTACTTATTTGTCTTTCAAGTATGTATTTTAATAAATTTTAAACAAAATTTTTAAATGATATTCTCTCCATATAAAAAAAATGAGATTGAATACTCATTTTTTTTAATTTTAAAATAAATAATGTAGACACATATATCAATAAAAATATGTGGTGTATGTTTAAATTTTTTGTGACTCAATTTTTTTTATTTTATAAAAAAAATTGTTTAAATTTTGTTTATTTTATTTGTAGAGTTTAAATATTTTTAATTATTCTTTTTATATGAATTGAGTATTTCTAAAAGGGATAGATAGTCTTATACAGAGGAAAGAGTGTCACGCATAGTTATCATAATCGGATCGTGTCAGTCGGTTCAACCGGTTGAATCGCGTTTTGGTCGTTTTATCGGCACGAATTGATTAAATTATCGGAGTTGCAAAAAATATCAGTCAAAATCGTTTAAACTGATCGATTTTTCAAATAACCGTTGAACCATCCGAAATTTAAAATACTGGTTGATTTTGCAAAATGATGAAAGTATTGATTTTTTTATTTTTTTTTTGGTTAATCATATATTTGTTGATAAGTTGAATAATTGATGTGATGGATTGCGTGTTTAAGTGAAATTTTACAACAATAGTTATTATAATCGGATTGGACACTAAACCGGTCGAAACACTGGCACAGTGGTTATTTAGTTCAACCAGTTAAATCGTATTTTTTATTTTTAAATATTAAATAATATTTTTATATGCTAGATAATAATATTTACACTATAAACCTATAAAATTATATAATTTTCAGATGGAACAACATCATGTAGTATTAAGAGAGAACAATATCTATATATTTACACAATAGATCAATATTATTAAGACTTAAACTCTTTTTCTTAAAACATTAAACTGTATTTTAAATTTATTTACTATGATAAAAAAAATATTTTAATAAGATAACTAAACATTTAAACTCTTTAATTTTTTTTACTACAAGTCAGACTATACTCTTCCTGTCTCATATAATTTACAATAAGTTTTGAACATTTTATAATGCAAAATTTAAAATACATAAAAAATAGAATATTATATATTTAAAATATTTTAATTATATTTAAAAGAACAATAATATATATATATATATATAATAAAATTCAATAAATATATGGTTAACAAAAAAAAAAAAACAATACTTTCATCATTTTTTAAAATTGGTCGGTATTTTAAATTTCGGCCTGTTCAATGGTTATTTAAAAAACCGACTGGTTTAAATGATTTTGACCGATATTTTTTTAACTTCGGTATTTTGATCATGTTGTGCCGATAAAGTGATCAGAACGCGGTTGAACCGGTCGACACGGTCCAGTTATGATAACTATGTTTACAACATTTGATCCTCCATTTTTTCTAGATTGTTTGTAACGATTTTTAATAATTGTGTAGTACAACTTTTAAAATACCTAAAATATATAAATATATTTTTAAATTAATATATTAATATATTATGTTTTTAAATATAATTAAAATATTTTAAATATATAATATTTTATTTTTTATATATTTTAAAATTTGTATAATGGAATCTTCAAAAACTATTGTAAATTATACGATACATAAAGAATATAGTCTAATTTGGAATAAAAAAATTAAAAGTTTAAATATTTAGTTAGCTTATTAAAATATTTTTTTATCATAATAAGTAAATGTAAAATGTAGTTTAATGTTTTGAGAATGAGAGTTTAAGTCTTAATAATGTTAACATGTTGTGTAAATTTATAGATTTTGTTCTATATGAAGACTATATGATGTTGTTATTTCTGAAAACTATATAATTTTATAAATTTATAATGTAAATATTATTATATA
>JAUMHB010060055.1:0-14827 GCA_032359685.1 Pittosporum tobira
CTTACCAGGATCCTCAAACCCTAATCCCAAATTGACATCGAAACTCGCATAATCCTCCCGCTACACTCGATCCAGTCATCTGATTAGATAGCTCAGCCAAAACTGCATTAACAGTTAACAGCCCTACACTCGAACCAGCAATGACGCCGAGCACAACTCCGGTGGTGCCCACCACTTTATTGAACTCATGCCACTAGATTTCTTTAATCTCCTCACCCACGCTGCTCCAAAAAACTTCACTTGTTTTGATTTCTCTCTCCTTCATTGCCTTCTTAATCTCCGAACCCAAATTGGATAATTCGTCATTCAGAGGGTCTTCTTGTTGTTGGGTGCTCAAAGTTTCAAATTGAGATTCTTTAGAGACGATGCTTTTGGGTTCTTCAATGGCGTTGAAAATGGCTAATGGTTTGATTTTGGAGGAGATTTTTGGATAAACGGGTGTTCTTAAGGTTGAGAAAGATGATGAGACGGCAAACTGGGACCAAGGGCATAACAGTCATTTCATCTCCGAAATTAACGGTGTTATAACAGTTTGGGACCAAAGAGAGAGTCTGTCTGATTTTGGAAACCTAAGTGGTTTAGAGTTGACTTTTAGACATGAGGTTGGGCGATGCAATTTTGGTGAAATCATAGGTGGTAATTTGTATTTTACCCGTATTTTTTTGTAACGTTTTATTAAATTTGGAAATGAGAGAATAAAAAAAAGTGATTCCGCCTATGTATGGAGGCATCGAGGCTCGAACCTAGATGACCTTCTCAACATTATTGGCAACCCACGGGCATTTCTGGAATGACGTCAGTCACAGTTCAAAAGTCTGAAGTTTTTTTTTTCTCTCTCTCTCTCTCTCCATCTCTCTCCACTTCTTTCTCCATAATTTCTTGGCTTTGACTTGGCCAAACTGGTTTGAATTTACTTGTTCCAATCTTTGATCTTCCACTCGTATAAAGGGTATCGCTTGCTTTGTTCAGATTTTGAACCATTTCCTACCATTGTTCCTCAGGTATGTTCTCCTTGTATAGTTATTTGTGTTGTATTTGATATTTTTGATTGATGTGCTTTGTTTCTGGATGAATTGAATTTGTGGGTTTGTGTTGTTTCCTTAAAATTTGAACTTTCTTTTATAGTTTTCTAGGTTTTGTAGTCAATTTATTGTGCTACGTATCTGGGTTTGGTTGTTGGCTGACTGCAGTTGAAGATAAGGGCTGCTTTGGTTCTCTTCAATTTAAAAAATCTTGGCTAGATAACTGTGGATCTAGTTAACGTCCTTGTTGATATTTGCTTCTCCTCCTAATTAATTCAAATCGTTACTGAATCAGTAGATGAAATTTAAAAGCTTAACCTCATTAGACCTTAGTATCTTTGAGGTTACATATAAGCATGGTTTTGATTTTGGGTCTTTCATGTTGAATTTTTAGAATGTCCTCCCGTTTGTGAATTAGCCCTTTCCATAAAATGAATCCCGTTTCTCTATTTATAAAGTCCACAGAAAGAGTTCCATTTTTGATAATGGTAGTACAAAATGTACATAGGGGTAAACACGATATAGAAATATTTCTTTAAGTGGACTCAGAATTGGCACTGCAAGTGATTCAGAAAAATGATAATACTCATCCAGAAAAAAGCCTAATCCAAGACTGTCAAAACTACATGCGACATCCGTGGATCAAAAAACTCTCGCACATTGGAACAGAGAAGGGAACAAGTGTGCGGATTTTCTATCTAACTCGGACATAAATGTAATTCTAGTTTCAGTTTGATAGATGAGCCCTCCATTGAAGCTCTAGCTCTGTATCAGAGCATCCTTTGGACCAAACAAAAAAAAGAGTATAACTTCTAATTCATAGTCAGAGTTGTTTCTGATGATGTAGGACATATTTGTGAAGAAGGAATAAAGACGATGTAGAACGATAATTGAGGCTTAAAAGCCACAAAATACAATAACTCAATTCATAATAATCCATTCATTGAATAATAATAAGACATTACAATTCTTTAAATAGGAAAACTATGACTTAACGACCAAGTAAAAACCGTAATTAAAAACGGAAAACTCTGCTAAAATTTTATTACTTTAGTTAGAACTTTCTAGAATAATAACTTACTTAATATAATAAAATAATTGTAAAAATATGGTAGTTAAAAATATAACAGTTTATTTCTAAATAATAATATACAATACATAATAATAACCACCTGATTTTGTCCTCATCTTTCTCCTTGCCATTGGAAAAAACTCGTCCACGAATTTTATAATAGTTAAGAATGAGGAATTGCAACCGGATAGATGACTTCGAGCATACTTTAGCAAACTCATCTTCGATGCCCATAAACACAACTTTTGGGAACAATAATAACACCATGAAGAATTTTGAAGTTGTTAGAGACTCAAATGCTTGCTTGAAAATAACAAAGTCGATATGTTCCATGTGTTCCACCTCTGGGTCAACATTCAATTTCTTCTGCATCTACCAATAGGTTAGTACACTCACTTCGAATTTGAGTTAAATGCACAATTGCTCACTGTACTATGTCACTTTTTACTAATGCATCATTGTACTAATTTTTTTTACAAACTCATCACTCTACCACATATTTTTAACAATAAGTTATTTTCTTTGTTAATTTAAGAGACTATTCATGCAAAAAGTGTATGGTATAGTGATGAGTTTGTAATTAAAATATGGTATAATGATGAGTTTGTTAAAAATATACGGTGCAATGATGAGTTTGTAAAAAAATTAGTATAATGATAGCATTTGTAAAAAGACACATAGTACGGTGGGCAATTGTGCATTTAACCCCTTAGAATTTTGCTAGAAGGTGCTCATCATTGACCTCTTCAATGTATGGTAGCTTATCAACATTAGACTCCTCTTTAACATGACATCTTTCCTCCAGCTTTTTGACTTTATCAACTTGAGATTTATTAAGATTTATTAACTTTCTTTTTATTTTTATGAGTAGCCATAAAAGCTGTGAGTTAGGCTATTTGAGCTTTAAGTTCTCCCATGGCTTCTCTCTATTCTTGCGTGAAAGCATCAAGTTTGGCATTGACTTCTGTAGCATCCACGATGATTCCACTTGTACCACTCATGCGTACACGGAGAAGCGGATTGCTTGATGCAGCGAGACTGTAACAACAGCTAGGTCTTCTTCGTCTTCTCCTTTCTGTGATCTTTTTCTTTCTTCTGAAGTGGTGTTCCTTGATTTGTAGCCCACAATGATTAAAAGGTACTGAGCCAATGAAAGTGAAAGGTTATACCTTTATATGCTCGCAGATCCAGATCAGTGAAAGGTTGTAGCTTCATCGAACAGTGGTGGTGTTGGGCGGTGGTGATGATTCTGGACCAGGAAGGGAAGGGAGCAGCGTCTGCAATTGTCTGGAATTAGGGTTTCAACATATGGTAGTCGTGATGAACAGTAGCTGCGATGAAAGATACCATTTATGATGTAGGACAGATTTGAGAAGAAGGAATAAAGAGAATGAAGAATGATAATCGAGGCTCAAAAGCCACAAAACACAATAACTCAATTCATAATAATAATTCACTGCATGAAATGAAAGATACAATTCAGAATACTCTGCTACCTTAAATAAAACTTATGGAATAATAACTTACTTCATATAAATAAAATACTAATAAAATGTAACAATTTATCTCTAAATAATATTATACGATATTGAACAATAGTAAATTGCTTTTCATCTGCATCATTCTCCTCGCCATTGAAAAAAACTCGTTTACTAGTTTTATAATAATTTAAGATGAGCAACCACGATCAGGGAGATGACTTCGAACAAACTTTGGGAAACTCAAGTTCCATTCCTATATGCACAATTTTGGGGAAGAGCACAGACAACATGAAGAATGATGCAGCTTTAGACTCCTATCTTCTTCCTGCCACTCATGGTTGGCATCTTCTTCTTCATACTCCCCGCCTTCTTCAACTTGCTCAACAATTTCAATTTCTTCACTTGGAACCATTTTTAGATCTTCAATCTTTTCAGTATCCTGAATTTTTTGCTTCATCGAGTGTCTCTTGAGGATTGACTTGCGAAAGTCCTTGATTGACTATATAAGCATTAAATGCTTTGATAGACTTAGACATTCTATCAAGTGCTTTCCTTTGGGATTGCCTGAAAGTATCAATATTTGCATTAAACTTGTCCCAGTCCAATTCCTCATTGTACTCCATGGTGTTGAATTTTTATTTTTTTATTTTTTGAAAGACAAGAGGCTGGTTCAACAATGTCTCAGCGTGCAGTGGCTGATTTGAAGCTTTCTGAAAGTCTAGTGCCTCTAAATATCTTTTGCAGAAGGTTTTACAGTTTGCTGAGTGTTGAAGGCAGTGGTGACCATGAGAAGGAGGTGCTCGGTGAAAAAGCTTCCTTGGAATTTCTCTTCTTCTTCTTCTTCTTCTACCTTTCTGTAATTTTTCTTTTCCCTCTCTGTACATCAGCAGCAGTGCTTCAGATCTGGGTTAATCGAGTAATGGTTGTGATCTTTAGAAGTTGGAAACAGGTTGGTTGCAGGCGACGGCCAGGGGTTTGAACAGTGACATGAACAGTGCTTGTATAATGCGGTGGCAAACAGTAATTGTGGAACTGTTCATGATGAACACTAATGTTTTGATACCATTATGATGTAGGTCAGATTTGAGAAGAAGGAATAGAGAGAACGAAGAACAATAATTGAGGCTCAAAAGCCAGAAAACACAATAACTCAATTCATAATAATCAATTCACTATATAATACTGAGAGATTACAACTCTTTAACTATGAAAACTGCGACTTAACGACCAAGTAAAAACCCTAAAACACTCTTAAAAATATTCTAATACCTTATTTAAAACTTTCTAGAATATTAACTTACTTAATAATATAAAATACTAGTGAAAATATAATAGTTTATCTCCAAATAATGTACAATACTTAATAATAAGCAACTGATTTTTGTCCCCTTCAGTTTCCTACTGATTATTTCTGTTAGGCTTTATAGTGTCTGGAAGCAAGGGGGTTGTGGTACTTTAAATCTGCATTTCATTTCTACATTGTATATTTGATCTCCTTTTCTTATACTCTCTCAGGTCCAAATTATAATTGAAGTTTCTTAAAACTTAGGGCCCAATATTCTCCTATTTAGAGTGTAATATAATTTTTTAGCTCACATTATGTGTTGTGCTGTGTTGTGGTTGTTTTTTTTTTTTTTTTTTTTTTTTTTTTGTGGTGTGTGTTTTGGGGGGGAGGGGAGGGGAGGAAGTTGGAGGTAATGCTTATTTGAAGTCTCATATCAAGGAGAATAACATTTGTTGAATTGTTGTATTGACAGGTCATCATTCCAAAGAACTTGATAACCATAAATATTAGGCTGCAATGCGTGCTCCATCACTGCTTGCCCAGTGCTTGCCTGGCCTGGTACCCCAAGACAGGGGAAATCACAGCGTCTCTGTTATCTCTGACAGAGATCTGAATCTCTCTTCACCTGCTGTGGAGATTCTCCCATCAAAGGTATAATTTCTGTTTGGATGTACTTATAAAAAAAAAAAAAAACGATGTTGCAACTTTAGAACAACTGCTCATGGGACATGTTATATTTGAATATTTTATTTCGAAGTTCTTATTTTAAAAATTTTATTGTGTGGGCAATTTGACATTGCTTTAGAAATTTAATTGGGGATTGTTCTCCTTTTTGCAGAAGGCTCACCCATACAAGTATGCTGGGGAAAATGTAGATTTGCAAGGAATTAGCGTATTCAAGGTATGCGAAATTCCAGTTTAGTGATATCTGCTTGTGGCTTCTGTATTCTTTTAAAATTGTTTTTTTTGGTTATAGTTTGTTTTAAAGTTAAAAGTCTTATTTGTAATTTATAATCGCCATAAGAGAGAAGTCTTATTTTGTAATTTATAATCACCATAAGGGATGCATGTGATAGTTATTCTGTTAAACTGTTGTTCTGTTTATGCAACTAACTAATATCTGGAGTTTACTGTACTAATAAATTTAGCAATCATTCTATGAGATGCATGTGTTCCTTAACTTCATCTGAAAACTGGTTTGTGCGGTAATTTTTTTTTTAAACAACCTTCGAGATTCCTTTTAGCTCAATTTCTCAAGTGCATCATCTTATTACATCCAAACATATAGTTATTATGTAAGCGACCATAAATTGAATGTTAGCATTCCTTTCATTGGAAATTGTTCCTTGGCTTTTGGGTCTTTGAAATTTTTTTGACTTTAGAAGGAAATTAAAATTCTTCACTTTGACCTAAGCTGATGTTATATCACTGTGTCAACCGAATTTCATAGTATACATGTATATCATTACTATGATTTAGAGTCCAAAACTTTTTCGGAGAACTGCATATGCTCTTATAGAGCAGCCTCTTTATGAACCTGATTGATGCCCCTTCTTACTCTTGCAGGGAAGAGTTAGTGTTGCTGATATAATTGGTTTTTCTGGTTCGGATATGATATCATCAAAAGTTGATGGTAGGTGCATCACTCTGTATCTCTTTACGAACTAGAAACTAGTGCAATTTACTTGCACAATAAATAAATAAGTAAAATTTATGCAATTTTGGCAGCAATCATGTATATATATATACATGAGCACGAGTTAACTTGCTAATCCCAAATGGTCAAATTGTTCTACTAAATCTGAGGGTGCATTCTTTGTTTTTCTCTACAGGATCTTTGAAATCATGGGAGAACTCAATTGATCTGGTTAATGTCCTTAAGCATGATATTCGGGATGGGCAACTGAGCTTTAGAGGCAAAAGGGTATTAGAGGTATTTCAATATAATGCATGTACAGAAAATGATACTTCAGTTTAGCATGGTTAAGTTTACATGATATGCTCCCTCCGTCCAAGGATAAATGTCCTCCATTTACTTTTATGGTCGCTGAACATTGTTAAATGAGGTGCATTTGTATATAAGAAAGAAATAATTTAATTACTGTGCAATGCTTTCAGCTTAGCTGCAGCTATGGACTTCCTGGGATCTTTGCTTGCCTGAAGGTAATCTTATCTTTATCTATTTCTTTATTGCCCTCAATTTTCAGTTATGGTCACTTGAATCAACCAAATTCCAAACGTTAGAAAAAAAATTCCTTTAAGCTATGTTTGGCAACTCCATTCCATATTGACGAATTGGAATTGGAAGCATGTCTTCAATTCCATTGAATTGAAAGCTAGCTTCAGTTTTGTTTCTACCACTAGTTTAAAGTTTCTATCTTGGAATCACTTCTTTTCTTCTTTTATGTGGTCGAATAATTATTTAGAGTCATCAACTTAACGTGATTGTGTCGTTTTTACGAGGACAAATTATAACTAAATTAAATTACCAACAGAAAGTGATTAGGAAAACATTATTAGGTATTTAATTTATTTATTAGTCTCTCAAGTGTTTTTAAATGCGTTGCAGGGAGCTTCTATAGTGCATTTTCAAGATCTAAATGCTGAAACAATAAGATGCACAACTATCCCTAACGTCCTGGCCAACCTTGAGTTAGCTCGAGACAGACAGAGCCGCCAGCCCGAGTCTCCATTGACTCCATCAAGGCAACCTCTTGCCCCATCGGTCCATTTTTATGCTGGGGAGTGGGAAGAGCTCCCAATGGTGTTGTCTGTCTTGAAGAACGATGTACCTGAAGTGCCAACGGGGATGAGCCTGAGCTTTTCCGAGGAGGATTTTAATGATGGGTGTAGTAGCCAAGATGGTAGCATCATTATGGGACAAGACTTTTCATTAAGACGATCTAGGAAGCTCTCAGGAAGCAGGGCGTGGGAGAGGGCTAGTGAGACAGACCAAGGGGAAGAGGGCTATGATGTTATTTTGTTGACTGAGATCCCTTACTCAGCTACTTCTTTGAAGAAGCTATATGCATTAATAAAGAGGGTGAGTTGCACTTTCTTTTTACCCTTTCAGTTAAACTACAATATTAGGTGCACTTTTACCATTATTGATATCTGTCTCCAATCATGATGGTTAAACGAACTCAAATAGCGCCTGATGAAATTATGCAATATTGTATGAAAATTTGTCTACATAAATACTTGTATGATGTTAGATTATCTACTCTGATCTAAAACCTTCTACGTCCTTTAAGATTTCAATTTAAAGTGGATTTGACATTTCTTACTGCTTCTTATCAAGCGCAAGCCTTGCGCCTCGACATTTTCCTTTCAGGGTGTTTCTAGTTTTAGCATTTATTCTATCCCAACTATGTTGTAAGTAGGTAGTTTATTTTTATCTTTCCATGCATTTCCAATTATAACATTTTGTGATGCTGAATGTTATTATTATTATTATTATAGCAAAATATATAAATGAAAATTAGTGATTATCTTCCCTGTACATGATCTACAGTGCTTGAGGCCTCCCTATGGAGTATTGTACTTGGCCACAAAAAAGAATTATGTTGGATTTAATAGCGCAGCACGGCAACTGAGAAGCCTTGTAGACGATGAAGGCATATTTGGAGTCCATTTGGTTAAAGAAATGACTGATAGAGA
The DNA here is from genome assembly GCA_032359685.1 of Pittosporum tobira. Taxonomy (NCBI): domain Eukaryota; kingdom Viridiplantae; phylum Streptophyta; class Magnoliopsida; order Apiales; family Pittosporaceae; genus Pittosporum; species Pittosporum tobira. The sequence goes on from JAUMHB010060055.1 coordinate 8,521, forward strand.
GGTTTGGAAGTTTTTCATTAAATGAACCGAAGATTAAACAGCCATGGGCAATGATTTACTAAACATAGGTTTGCACTTATCTCACATTGTTTTATTTTGTTCAATCATACGGGATAGGCATTTTGTTTATTCTTTTAGGTAGTAATAATGAATGAGAAATGTTGTTACCTTTTTTTTTTTCCTTCGCGAGGTTTAACTATCATAAGCTGTATATGTAAGTGATGTGAATTGTTCATTATTATTGGTTAATTTTGAAATTCATCGACTATAAATTCAATTTATACTAAATTGAATTTATCGTATGAACCTTCGGAGGACTGTCATGTATATCAACTCTTGCTGAATAATGATGCATGTATTTATACTAAAAAAAATTATTTTTTTTTGCGTTCAGTTTGCTGTTTGCATTGCCAACTTGAGTTGTTTCAAGTTTAGGTGTCTTCCTTGTCATTTTCACTCCTTTTGGGGGTCTTTGGGGGGTCTTTTCTTGTCATTTTCATAATAATAATAATAACAACCTGTTTGGATGCATATTACTTGGGAAATATGCCAGAGCGGCGCCAAGACTTAGCATTACTTGGTCGTGTTGGTGAATGTATGAGGGGGAACAGAGCAGAAGCTTAGGAGTAAACGAGATTAGAGAATAATTAGGGAGATCAGGGAAGGGAGGAAGTCAACGATCAATAATCGATAATAATAGTCTGACTAAACTAATCGATGCTACAAACTCTCTTATAGGATAAACACATAAATCTTAATATTTGGAGGCTAAGCTAAATTAATTAAATGAGGAAATTAATAATAGTGAAAATTAAATAAACTAATATTCTAGATAATTCTTTTATTTCTTTTACTCCTTGATATGGGCTTCTAAATAACGGTTTGGACTTAGACTTGTCTTGCATCAATGTAATTCTTATTTGGACAGTGATACATTCTGGAATGTATGAATCCATCGATTAGTGTCTTAAAAGTAAATTAGAATAGTTTACTACAAATATTCCAAGTCCTTTAAAGATGTGCATTAATGCAATTTTATAATTTTATTAGCTCTCCAAGGGTAAGGTACTAGAAAGACCATCGTGTCTCCCATTTATGAATATCCCTGAGGTGTTTGGGGGAGGGTGGGAGGGGTGGTTGATTGTCAGGATCCGTGATGATCCTAACTACTATTTTTGTGATTTTTTAATAGAATTTAGAGAGAAATATTGATATAAGATATTATAGAGAGAGAAATAAAGAGTAAAATTGGTTAGGGAGAGAGGAAGCAGTTATAGAGGGAGAGTAGAAAAATGCCAGGGAGAATCAGAAAATTTAAGTTTGCAAATTTCATTCAATATTCATCATAAGCTATCTACTAATCCAATACATATGAAGTAGGCACTGTCAAGACTAAAGCTGGAGTGCTATACAAGTCATATCTATACTACACATATCTCTAATAATACTAAGATAATTATTATACCAATTCTGACGATACTCTCCCTTTAAGAATCATTCATGCCCTCATGAATGTACTTGTTTTTCTCCTTAAACATCATAGAGAGGCTATCAGCAACAATGTTATCTTTCTCCTTTTTGTACAGCTAGGCAATTTTATTTTGTTAAAGTAGATTCATCATTTTTTGTTCTAAAAAATATTTAAGTGTTCTGTGATCTGTCTTGATTAGACTTGACAAATGGGCTTGGCCAAAAGGACCCATTTTTCTATTGACCTAGATGTGTAAGTCCAGACCTAGCCAAGGGCAGGCCGCGGTTTTTTTTTTTGTTTTTTGCACCTGAAAAAAATGGACCAACAGGAAAAAAATACTTCAAATATATGTAACATGTTTTATAAACAGTACAGAAGGTTTAGTTGGTTTGCCCCTTTAAAATAATCTATAATTTACCGAGTATTTTAGCTTTAGATTCTTGTTATAGTGTTTTGCAATTGATAATTGCAGTAGAAGTTTGTCTTGTGCTTGCCCTAGTTCTACTTATGGTTAATCTTGACCTTTTTGTTTTCTTATGTACGATTTTCTGGACTTGAATGATGAAATCCATATAAACAGGCCTGTATCTGCACCTTCAGGAGAAGGGAGAGACCTTCAGACATCTGGCAAGGCTATTTCCTCTGATGCAGAAATTGCCTGAAGTCAAGATATCTATGGGTCCCACATCAAAAAATGTAATTGATCCCAAAAATTATGACAACCTTGCGCCTGATAAGGAAAAGACTGGACTTAACATCCCTGCTTGCTTCATTGGCTTCCAGCTTAACATTTCAGCAAGATGTGCCTTCCAAGTTAACCTCGCTAACTAACACACTTTTGCCACCACGTGATCCCTATATCAACACCTAGAAGGAAGAAAGCACAAAATCAATTAAAATATTTTAAACATTTCAACAAGATGTGCCTTCCAAATTAATCTCCATACATAAAATCAATCATAAAAAAATTATTATTATTATTACTGAGCGGGCCAAAATTGAATTGGACCAAAAAGATCTCTTTTTTTTGACCCAAAGTATAGGCCCAAAGGCCGCCCATTTTACTGGTCAGGCCTTGGGCCAACTTTGTCAGATCTAGTGCTGATGATGAAATGTCTATCTATAAGGTAATATGACCCATTTTACTGGTCAGGCCTTGGGCCAATTTTGTCAGATCTAGTCTGATGATGAAATGTCTATCTATAAGGTAATAGGACCACCTTTGGATAGCAGTAACAGCTGCCATCAATTCCTTCTCATATACTGACATTGCCTTACTTTTTGTTTCCAAACCTTTGCTAAAATAAGCTATTGTCCTGCCCTTTTGAAGTGGGACTGCAGCAATGCCACTATTGCAGGCGGTTAGTTTCAATCACAAATTCCTTCTCAAAATTAATTGATGCCATAATTGGTGTACTGCTGAGAGCCAACTCCAGTCTTTCAAAATCTTCATCAGCCTGATCATCCCAATGGAAGTCATCTTTTTGTAGCAAAAGTGTCAAAGGTATGGCAATATGTCGATATCATTTGACGAATTTTTTGTGATACCCTATTAGCCCTAGAAATCCCCTCAAGGCTTTAATATTTTCAAGCTTAGGCTAGGCTAACATATTTTCAACGTTAGAACTGTCAACTGACATCCTATGTGCTGAGATAATGTGATCCAAGTAAAAAGACATTTGAGTGGCAAATTCATATTTGCTCATTTTAGTAGATAGCCAGTGTTCTCTTATGGTTTTAGAAATGACCTCCAAGTACTCCAGATATGATTTTAGATCTTTGGAGTGTATTAGTATGTCATTAAAGAAAACTAAGATAAACTTTCCCAAGTATGGAGCAAAAATTTGATTCATTAGGCTTTGGAAGGTAGTATGAGCATTTGTGAGCCTAAATGACATAACTGTAAATTCATAATGACATGCATGTATCTAAAAGCAATCTTTTCAATATCATCCTCATTGACCCTTACTTGAAAATACCTAGTCCTCAAATCGAACTTGGAATCGTATATAGCTCCAAAAAATTATCCAACAACTCTTCTAATAATGGGACTGGAAATTTATTCTTGATAGTGAAGGAATTGAGCCTTCAATAATCAATACAAAACCTCCAGGTACCGTCTTTTTTTTTAACCAACAAAATAGGAGACACAAATGGTGAACTACTAGGCGTTATAATTCCTAAATCCAACATTTCCTTGACTAATTTTTCCACCTCATTTTTCAAATCGAAATAATGACTTTAAGGTTTTAAGAAAAAGGCTATATACCAGGTTTGAGTTTAATCTTATGATCTATTGCCCTCTTAGGAGGCAGTATCTTAGGCTCCTCAAACATATCCTGATATTTTCTTACTAAGGAATTAATTTCATTAGGTAAAATTTCAAAATTCAAAGAGTAGTATTGCCCATCCTTAGCCTTAGAACTAGTAGATCCCTCCTTTAATAAGTACTGAATATAGGGCCACCATCATCCCATGCTCTTGTTGCCTAAAACTCTTAGCAACGGAGTCAGCCTTCATCAATTTTAAAACAAGTTTGTCCTTCCGAGCTATACATCTTGCATTGTATGATTCACGAGCGACCGTTCGACACCGACGTCAGCTTCCTTCGCCACATTAACAAGCAATCCCGGGAGGCCAAGGGCGATATAGTTTTTAGTGGGCTAATTACACCGTTAGCCAATCATTTAGGGATTGACTGGTCCGGTCTAGCCAAGGCCCAAGGGAGCAATAGTATTGACATCGACTCCTGCGTCGCCATGCACATGATAGCTCGACAAGGTAATGCGTATTACCTTTGTTTCAGGACGAACTACAAGATGTTGATTCCCAGCTGTGTACGTCGGTCCATGATGAGGCCAACTAGTTCTATCCTAAGGTATTTGATGGCCAAGACCACGGCGATCCAGATTTTGGGGATGACGGTGACATCGTGATGATGCTGGCCGCCCACTCATTCCCACCATGCCTACTACTTCCAGTGGAGCTGCATACAGCGGAGCAGGACCTAGTGGGACTGCGACATCTACAGGGGCAACCAAAGGGATACGCACTATTCTTGCTCGGATCGAGCAAGAACAAGCCCAGTAGCATGCGATGATACATCATATTTACGACTGGCATATATCGCAGGGCTACTTTGGACCCCCACCTTCCTGATCAGGTATGTTTTCTTTTCTTTCCATACGTGCAATTCTTGTGTTACATTGGGGACATTGTAATAGTTAAGTTTGGGGGAAGGGATAAACATACTGTTTATATAGTTCACTTATGCTATCCACTGTTTAGGGTGTAAATATTAAAATTTTGGTTTAATTTTTTTTGTTTATATTCTTTTTCATCTTTATTTCTGTCAGTATTTTCTTTTTAAGTTTAAAAAAAAAACCCTAAGTTGTCTTTCAAATGAAAATTCTAATCTTTTAACCGAATGAAAAATGATTGGACTTAGTTTGTTTTTAAAATTATTTGGAACTCGTATTCTATTTTTGAGAATTGATGCGTATGATAATATGAGTCGAATTTCGCATGCTTAGGTCCTTTATATCCATAACAGGCCTAGGAAATTATGATAATCTCTTGAGATCTTATAGTTGATTTAGAAAGTTGTTTCATATCACTACTCGTTATCTCTTAAATATTGAAATGACTATTAAGAATATGTTAAAGTGCTTGGACTTCGTTGGTGATTTTTGAATGCTTTTGATTATTGGAGAAACACTTCATCTCGAAAAAAAAATTCGAAAAAGAAAAAAAATCCAGAAAAATAGAATTTTTTTTTTTTAAAATTAAGAGTTGGAAATAAACTAGAGCAAAATGCCCATCAACTCTATAGGCAAAAACCTATGAAAAAATACGAGAAAAAAATTAAGTGCTCCTTTGAGATCTTAGTAGTCAAAGGTACAATCTATGCTGGTGTGTAAGAGAAACCATCCATTCCGTCGGAGGTCTAAAGCGTTGCACTTAAAGGTAAAAGTCTAACTTGGTATTTAAATATCTTTGAGTTAATACACATTGCACGTGAGAACATGGACACGTTTTGAGTTAAATTATAGGGAGCAGGGAAATTTATGAAAACTTAGACATATTATGGATACATGTACTTAAGTTGTGCGAAGTTTTGCTTATGAATGATGAAGTGTTAATTTCTTAAATTGTAGATCTCTAGTCTTAGATAATTTTCATTACCAACTTTGTCAACTCATAAAATTTCGGTGGATTTCAATGTTCAAAATAAAGAGACCAAATTCCCTTAGAAATTATTTTTCATGATTAGTTTGTTTGGGGACAAGCAACAGTTTAAGTGTGGGGGTATTTGATCGGTGCTTTTTCTATACATATTTTCTAATGATTATGTTCTTGATTTATTATAAAAATGCATAAATTGGGCTTATATATCTTTGTTTGGGCTAACAAATCATCAATCCAAGGAATTAGATATGTTTTATTGTTATTGGGCTTACATTGCAGAGAATTGGGCTTGAAAAGGCCTATCTCAGACAAAACTCGAAGTTTGACCTAATCCCAGATGAACAAGGATTGCCTGGAATCGAAACAGAAGAAAAAACCAAACAACTGAGAACCTTACAACCGTAAGCCAGACCGTAAGAAAGCTTACGACCGTAAGCCAGGCCGTAAGGAAGGTCGTACAATTTATCGCGAATTCTATTGACTTTTTCGGGAAACTTTGACTAAGGCGGTTTTGGACTTTCCTATATGCTTTCAAAATTCTATTCAAGCATGAAACCTAATCAGACTCAACTTCTGAGAAGATCCAAAGACTAAGCCTATATAAACTCCCTCCTAGCTCTCAAAAATATACTTTTCATACAATATACG